>PVHP010005939.1:6727-55339 GCA_004024765.1 Zapus hudsonius
GTCATTAGGCTGTGCAGGGAAATACCTTAACCATGGAGCAATCTCTCAGCCCTATGCTTAACTTTATATATGCCATTGTAAAATCACTTCTTCCCTACTTAACACATGAGTATGTTGGGCTGAGTTTATTGCACTGGGGATTGATTTAGGGTCTCAGCTAGGCCAGACAAATGGTCTATCACTGAGCTATGTCCCAGTCCTACTTTTAATTTTTAAAAACATATTGTGTGTGTGAATATGCATGTGTGTGTGTGTGTGTGTGTGTGTGTGTGTGTGTGTGCATGGCTTCAGATGTTAAGGTTGGAGGAGTTGTCTGTGCTTCATCTGCTTTGAGACAGCATCTCTTACCATTGTAAAGAAGCCTGGACTGTTAGTGGCTTTACGTGGGGGCTAGGGAATCGAACGTGGGGCCAATAGACTTTGCAGAGAAGAGGCTTTCAAAGCTGAGTCATCTCTCATGTCTCACCATATAGTCCAGACTGGCCTGGACCACATATGCAGCTCAGGTTGACCATGAATTTGTAACTCTCCTGCCTCAGCTTGCCAAGTACCGGGTGTATAGGTAAGAACTATCATGGCTGAAGGAGTTTAAATGACTGGTGCCCAAAATGTATGTAGTAATGACTGTGACAATGGGTCAGCACTTTCCCAGCATGCACAAGGTCCTGGTTTCAATTCACCAAAACCACATCCACAAGAAAAGTATGCAATAATAGGAAACACCTATATGCTTACTAAACCTCAGGCACTGAGACAGAATCTATAGCAAACAATAAGGATAGGTACTCTTATATATTTGCCTACAGGGTACCGGGCTAGCTCAGTCCATGGAGTATGAGACTTCAATATTTAACTACATTAAAATAAAGAAACAGTCATAGACCCTTAGTTATATACTAAAGGGTCTAGTACTTAAAAACGTAGAATTTGAACACAAGTAGAATAAGTCAGCTAAGTGCCCGTGAAGTTTTATTATACTATATGTGGACATTGTGTGTCCCCACCTTGTACCTTTCTGCCTCCAATTTTCAGGCAACCCAAGCATCTAAAGTGTCCATTATCATCCCACTCATGTGATTACATTATTGTGGTCACTTTCAACATGTTTTCTTTAGCTTTCCCAGTAGGATTTCTGCACCATCTAAATAAGAATAAATTGTGCTATTTATTTGTGATTTCAGAGATAGTTTTTCCAAAGTGCTTTTAATGTATAAAGCAAGCCTGGTGGTCAAAACATGAAACAATCATTTGCAATCTGCACTGTTTGGACTCCCACGGAGAAAGCAGAGCAACAGCTCAGTTTTTCTACATTGTTCCATAACAGTCAGCTCGAGCTTCTGTAGGTGTGGGTGGTTCTGAGGGATCTCTTGATCTGTCATTTGTCACAATTATATAGCTATAGCTCAATTACTACTCATCCTCTTGGCACACACAAAAAAATGATCTCGGATAATTTTCCCCATCTTTGCCTGACTTGTTTCAGTTTTCCACTCGTGTAGGACAGCAGAGGGCCAGAAGATCTCAAACTAGGATACAGGTAAGATGCCTCAGTTGACTTCCAATGTCACAACATATCCTTCCTGAAGAATCAGGGCTGTTAGCATCTCTCACTCTGCTTGTTACACCCTCTGCACAATCAGCTATGATGTATTTTCTAAGTGGATAGATGTTTCTGTAAGGCCTTACTTCTTTTATATACTTCTTAAGCTTTGAGTATGAATTACTTTTACCATATTGGTAAAGCAAATCATATAAATGCTAGTTTAATGAACATTTTTTTTTAAGGTAGGGGCTTATTCTATCCCAGGCTGACCTGGAATTAACTATGTAGTCTCAGGGTGTTCTCAAACTCATAGTGATCCTCCTACCTCTGCCTCTGAGTGATCAGATCAAAGGTCTGAGCCATCATACCTGCTTTGAAGACCATATTTAAAAATTTTTATTTATGAATTTCTTTTTTCCTCCTCTCTATTGCTTTCTTTTGTCTCTCCCTCTGAATACTCTCTTCTTTCCAGCTCTTCTATTTTGATCTCATTAAAACAACTATTTATTTTATTTATTATTATTATCATTGGTTTTTCAAAGTAGGGTCTCACTGTAGCCCAGGCTGACTGGAATTCACTCTGTAGTCTCAGGGTGGCCTTGAACTCACATCGATCCTCCTACCTCTGCCTCCCGAGTGCTGGGATTAAAGGCGTGCACCACCACGCCTGGCTAGAATGTTCTCTTTTTCAGTTAAAGTTTGCTTCTCTTTTGGAATATCCAAATTACTAGCAGCACTCCTAATATCCATTATTTTTTGTTTTTCTTTTTCAAGGTAGGGTCTCACTCTAGCTCGGGATGACCTGGAACTCACTTTGTAGTCCCAGGCTGGCCTTGATCTCATGAAGATCTTCATACCTCTGCCTTCCAAGTGCTGAGATTAATGGTGTGAGCCACCATGTACAGCAATAATGCCTTTTCCCCCATCTTATTAAATACCACAATAAATACTACCACAGAGTAAGATTTTATTTTTTCAATATGTTAGTTTTCTTTCGTCACATTGAAGAGTGAAAAAAGTAAACAGGAAAAGAAACAACAGTAATAAATCAGGAAAGCACATTGAGTATCTTGGACTTTCTCCACTTCTGATTATGAGATATATTTTTGCAGTCACTATAAAAGTTGAAAAAATTAATAAAAACTTCTTATACTTGAGTTACTATTTCAATCTATAAGGAAGTTAAATAACTTAAAATAAAACCTTCAGCAAAAAGTCCCCTCCCTGGTTGTTCTTCAAACATTAACCTCAAACATTTACTTCCTTCCATATTATTTATACATTTAACCTCAAAATTTCATCTAGGAAGTCACAAGCAAATATAAGAAAGGGCGTAAATGTCAGGCATCTGTAGACCAGACTTGACAGGTTTCCTGGGGGAGATGAAAACCTCTCATTTCATCTGTCTGAAAAAAGGCTGTTGTATATCCGAGACGCTGGGGCATCGTTTTCCAGGACCGGCTGCCCAACCAAGAATCCTATAAACATGCACTTTCAACCATATAAACAGTTTCTTTTTCAGTTTCTGGATTATAGTTTGTCTTTGCTATGAAGAATCAATTTAACTTTGGACAGAAAAAAATTGAAAGGAATTAAAGGGAGAGATTTTAAAATAAATAAATAAAAAAGACATAATGATCAGATTTCCCAAACACACCAGGATGCAGCCATATGTTGGATTCAAGAAAGCACCAAAAGATTATTTTGGGTTGGTTTCTCATTTGGGTAAAAGATTTCTTTTTTTTTTTTTCTATTGGTTCTGACAATTAAAATAGATGCTATAGGATACAATGATGCTATAAATTAGGTCCCAAAGACCTCTATGTTAGAAAAAGGAGTTTGGTTCCTTCAAAAAGAGGTGTGAGAGAGGCAAGATAAAACTGGTGGATATTGACACCTTTCCACAGAGCCTTTCTGGGATTTCTGACAGCTATAAAGCAGAAAATGTTAGAAAAGGAAAAAAGACTCATACAAATCTTTTCCCATCAAAGCAGCATACATTTCTTTCCCATTTTCCTTAATCAATGAGCCCCCTAGATAACATTTACACCAGTAAAAATCCTTCTTGCTATCCATTTCCTGTCCTGTCAGTTTCTTCAAGCTGATAAGCATTGCTTGGGGTCTGACTGCTTTATTCGGTTGTTGCTTTCCCACAGTGCATCCACCAATGTACTCTGATTGACAGATCTTTTCTGCAAGGAGGGATGCTCGGCCTCATTGACAACACCAGATGGGCCAGTTGATCTCCATCTGGACTGCACATAAGAATCACCTGGCAAGCATTGGATTAAAAGAAAAGAACTCAGTGTCTCAATTTCTCTCTGGACCCATTGAATCTGGATTTCTAGGGAGAGGGATTCAGGCGTCAATGTTTTGAAAATTTCCCCAGTAACTGCAAAGTAAAGCTAAAGGAAAACCCGTGCTAAACTAAAATGCTGTTCTGGTAGACTAGGTACTTGTGCGTGCATATATGTGTTCATGTTCATGTGTAGATCAGAGGACAATTCTCAGGTGCCTACTACTGTCTTTTGATTGGCGACTGTCTCTCTCTCTGGCCTGGAGCTTGCTACGTAGGGTAGATGAGCTGGCCAGCTAGCTCATGGGATCCACGTGTCTCTGTCTCCCTAGCAATGTGATTACAAGCATGAACTACCACACCTGTATTTTTATATGGGTCTTGGGGATTGAACTCAGGTCCTCATGCTAGCAAGGCAAATACAAACACTGTATCAACTCAGCCATTTCTCCAGCCTCCTTAACTATGATTGACGTTCCAGGGAATTTGATTAAGAAATGGAGTGTCCCTTGCAAAAATGGTGACCATCCACTAATTTAAAGCAGTAACACAAACATTTTGGGCTATTTCAGCCTTAGGAATTCTACAAAATTCCAGAAATTGTAGAAGACATGTTCTCTCTTTATAAGAATGTTCTGTTTTTTTTTTTTTTTGAGGGGGAAATGGGCTTTATTGACTTCTTTGATAAGCTACCAGAGAAAACATTGTATGTAAGAAAAGGATGAATTTACAATCAGTTTAAAAGTGTTCAGAATGTACTACAAATGTGAGAAGCAGCCTTTTTACCCTTACGTGGATCCTGGCCAAGCAATAATGGAACCCTAAAGTCTAGGAGGAAATCTCTAAGATGAGCCACTACACCAAGTATTACAGGCCCAAAGACAAGTGCCAAGACAATTTCCTTTGTTTGGTTTGGGTTTTTTTCAAGGTGGGTCTCACTCTAGCTCAGGCTGACCTGGAATTGACTATATAGTCTCAGAGTCTCCTGGCATTCAAGGCGATCCTCCTAACTCTGCCTCTTGGGTGCTGGGATTAAAAATGTGTGTGCTATGCCTGACTTTTTGTTGTTGCTGTTGTTTGAGACACATTCTCACTACATAGCTCAGGCTAGCTTTGAACCCAGATTCTCGTACCTCAGTCTTCAGAGACCTAGGATCATAGGTGGATGCCACCATGCCTGGCTCTAATGCTTTATAGCTCATGAAAGCTATTATGAAAGCTGTCCTCTTCATTCTTGTTCAGAGATTGTGCTTTTAAAACAGACAAAGAAGCTGGGCATGGTGGTGTATGCCTTTAATCCCAGCACTTGGGAGACATAGGTAGGAAGATCACTGTGAGTTTGAGGCCAGCCTCAACAGAGTGAGTTCCAAGTCAGCCTGGGCTAGAGTGAGACACTATCTCAAAAATAACAGCAACAACAACAACACCACCAACACCATAGAAAAGACCTGTTTGTCATGACTGGAATAAGTAAGGGTGGAAAAGACAGCATTAGTGACCACGTTGGGTTTACTCTGTACAATGACTGTTCCTTAAATGCTTAGCAAATAAAAGCGGCTACTTCTTTTGTTGAAGGCACCTCTCTAATTTGGAACACTTAAGAGCAAAATAATAAAAAGGGAAGAGTAAAAAGGCTTTTATTTAGAGCTGCAGTGAAAATGGAGAACAGCCTTTTGCTATTCAATGGCTCATCAGCTGAACAGTTCATGTGATTAATTATAAAATACATGTAATTTGATATGACTTTATCTAGAAGATTCTAGCAGCTAGAGTATCCTTCTCCCGATGAAAAAGCTACATATTGCTATATAGTTAAAGAGTGAAAAGGACCTGATTAAATTCTCATGTGTAAGCATAGAATGCAGGTCTTATTTTTCTGGACCTTTATAATTTTAAAACCCAAGCTCAGAAGATGGAAGGGATACAGTAAGGTGATTTCTTTAGTAAGTGGTAAGACTAGTGTCTCATTGCAGGTTTTAAGCTCTGAGCCCATCACTTAGGTTATATAGTTGGACTGTATCTTTAGCCTTTTGAATAATGGACTACACAGAGCCAATGTAATGCTCTGCCCTTGGCTTTCATTGAGAAAAATGTAAAAGATTACAAGAGGTGTGCCACCATGTCTGGCTATGCAGGGCTAGGGATTGAACTCAGGCTTCTGTGGATGTTAGGTAAACATGCTATCAAATAAGCCATATCCCCAGCCCTAATGTTTCTTATTTAAAGGCCTTCAAGGCAAATTGTTTTCAGTGTTAAAAGCTGGAATATCTATAGCACAGTTTTCTTTCATTTGATGAAGGGAGTTACATGATCTATTTCGGGCCTCTCTTTGACTTAGCTTCTAGGAAACTTGGAACAAAATTTTATACTAGCATATTGAGAGCATCCATAAGTTTGGACAACAAACCATACTCCCTTCCCACCCCCACTTTGCTTCGTTCATATCCACCCTCCATTGCATCCATTCTTCCTCAGTTAGTCCCTATTTTGTTTTGATGTGATCTTTTCCTCCTGTTATGAAGGTCTTATGTAGGTAGTGTCAGGCACTTTGAAGTCATGAATATCAAGGTCATTTTGTGTCTGTAAACTTGCATTGTAAGCAGTTCTACCCTTCCTTTGGCTCTTACAATCTTTCTTCTGCCTCTTCCACAATGGACCCTGAGCCTTTAAAGGTGTAACTGAGATGTCTCAGTGCTAAAACAGAGAAGCTTCTCTAGCCAAAGTCAGAGTAGCATTAATATTGGTATACACATAAAAAAGTGCTTATAAGGCAGTTTGGTGGACATAATATATGCATTTAGCCAGATAATAGCAGGCTTTACTCCCCTAGGACTCATGACCTCTCCTGCTATAGGTTTTTGACTAGGTCTTCAGAACCAGGCATGAATTCCCTTTTGTGGAACAAGCCTCCAGTCCAATGCAGGGAAGTTGGTCATGAAGTGCACACATTTCCAGAAGGCACTGCTGAGATGCAGCATGTGAAGCAGGGTTGTTGGAATCCCTGTGTGGAGGCCAAGACATGGCATTGTATGGAGTATGTGATGAACTGTGGCTTTCAGTGTAGACCCAAAGATGTTTTGGATATACCAGAACTGTGGAATGGCTGCCATGAAAACCTCATGGCTCAGGATGGAATTTTCCTCGGACTGCTCAGCCCAGCTGGAGGAGTGGAATTGGAACCCAGAGACTTTCATCACTGCTTATGGATGTTGGACTTGAACGTCAGATGTTTTATGTTTTCCTGATGGTTACTGATTTTTGCATTGCTCCAGTCTCTCCTCATTACACCTTTTTGCAATAGAAAGGTTTACTTTGTACCATTACATATTAGAAGTATGTAACTTGTGTTTTGATTTGATACAGGGCTCACAGTTAAAAGATAGTTTTGAATCTCAGATGCAACTTGAGACTTTTGAACAATGTTAAAGTTTGTAAAGTTGATGAGGACATTTTATGTAGGACTGAGTGCAATTTACATTGTGATATAACCATGAGTCTATGGGGGCTAGGGATGGAATGTAGAGATTTGTGTATATATATATATACACAAAGGCTATGGGGGACATATATATCTACATTCAGGGCTGTAGAGATGGCTTAACAGTTAAGGCACGTGCCTGCAAACCAGAGGACCTGAGTTCAATTCCCCTTGATCATTTCCATTTCTTCATTCTCAGTTTATATGCTTTAGATGGGATTAATTCTAGTGTTTTAAGGGCCAAAGGTAGAAATGGCCCAGACCATGCCAATGTGTTCAGTTGCCCTGGCAACAGTAATTGGCTCAGAACAAGTGCATGATATGAATCAGTTCTAACAAGGCACACTGAAGTGATTTTGCTAGCATAGCTGTGAAGGGGATGCTAATTTTCTACTAGAAATGGAAAAACTAGAGCTTCTAGCTACCTTGCCTCCACAGGAAACAATGCCCAGAACTGCCCAAGGGAATGACAGGACCAAATCTTGTTAGCATCTTTGGATCCCTGACTCCATCTTTGTTTGGTGTGGGTTCTACCTCTGGCCTTCACCTCTGTGGACCAATAAATTGTCTTGGACTACCATCAGTGTGGTTTGGGCTCTTTGGTTTCTACCACCCAATATGACTTGACTAATATAGTGATTTTATTTTATTTTTTCCCCCAAGGTAAGGATGATTTTATTTTTTACCACCGTAATTCTATTTGAAAGCAGGCTATAGACACATTGACATAAAGCACTTCATAAGCAGATTGTATCCCTAATGCTGCAATTAATCAGGGAAGTGTTTCATAATCTGGTGGTTATGTTGGTCATCAACCTTTCTTTCATAAGGAATTAGATCTTATAACATTGTAATTGATTATTTGTTTCGCTTTCGCTGAAATAGGTGGAAAAGAGCAAAATTAAAAGTATGTTCTCAGGGGATGGGGATTTAGCTCAGTGGATGATCACTTTCCTGGGTTTGCTCCTCAGCACAGGAGTAGGAGGGTTAATTAATCTGAACTTATTGTTCCAAAACTATTGTTAAGTTTTATTTTTTAACATAAATTGATATCCTAAACCTTTAGCCATTGTGACTAACGATGTCTGAACATGGAGATGCGAAGGCTGGGATGTGGTTCAGTGGTATGTCCACTACCAGCATACATGAAGTCCCTGATAGCTGGGATCCATTGCATCACTGGAAGAAACCAAAACGAAACTCAGTCTTTTTACATTACTTCCTGGTGAATTGTTTGTATCTAAGTATCTCTGATTCAAAACAAATGTGTGTGTGTAAAATGTTAGAATGCAACCCATTATTTTGTATGATAACTAAGGAGATATTAATTTTAAAATGCTCTGATTTATTAACCAGTGGGGTCAAATGCATGAACCACTCCTTTTAAACTTTTTTTTTGTTGACTTTGAGTGTGATTTTAATTTCGCTTTTTCTTTCTTTCTTTCTTCCTTTTCTTTTCTTTTCTTTTTTTTTTTTTTTGAGGTAGGGTCTTGCTCTAGTCCAAGCTGATCTGGAACTCACTCTGTAGTTCCAGGCTGACTTCGAACTCACAGCGATCCTCCTACCTCTGTCTCCCAAGTGCTGGAATTAAAGGCATGTACCACCACACCTGGCAATGTGACCTTAATGTCTATTATTCAGATTCAATACCTCATGATTGGGGAAATTATTGTTTGGTCCACTTGTCCAAGTTTCAAAATGTGCATGACATTATATTTTAGGTATCTGTCTGTGGTTCATGGAATACATTTTATTCAACTGTCCTGTATCATATCAACTGAATGCTTGCATCGGGTCAAAATCCATGTGCTGAAGCATTCACCTTCAATGACAATGTTGTGATAGAGTTTTGGGTGATTAGGTCATTAGCATTATATGACCATTTAATAAGGTTAGTGTCCTTAAAAGGACACATAGGGAAAGAATGAGAGAAGACCTTCCATTAAAAAAAAAACAAAACCCGAAATTTCTCTTTCAAAGTTTTAACATGAGAGTTCTTTAAAATGAACTTCATCAGGTTAAAGACCAGTGGTTCATGCTTTAATCCCAGCACTCAGGAGGCAGAGATGGGAGGATCAAAGTGAGTTCAAGGCTACCCTGAATCTACATAGTGAATTCTAGGTCAGCCTGGACCCTACCTCAAAAAAACAAAAACAAACAAACAAAGAAGATCACACTTTGTGTGTGCATGTGTGTGTGTGTGTGTGTGTGTGCATGTGTACACGTAGAGTGAGCGTGGCATATGTCTTTGTATGTAGATGCATGCAGACAGAGGCCAGAGGAGAGCATGGCTGCCCTTCTCTCAAGCTCATCTACGTATTTCCTTGAAACAGAGTCTCTCCTCAATCCAGGGTTTTTGTCTCCCCACCCCCATTAGCAAGTCCCCAGGTAGTCTTTGTTCTTTACCCCACTCTCCACAGGACTGGGATTACATGCATGGCATACCCAGCTTTTGACATGGGTACTGGGGAATGGAACATGGGTTGTTGCCTTAACTGCTGAGCCATCTCTCCAGCTCCCTTGTTTTAATTTTAGATAACACATTGCTTTGTTCAAGAATTGCAGTCTGGGGCTGCAAAACCTAAGGACCCAAGTTAGATTCCTCAGCACCCAAGTAAAGCCAGATGCACAAAATGGTGCAAACATTTGGAGTTCATTTGCAGTGGCTGGCATGCCCATTCTCTCTCTCTCTCTCTCTCTCTCTCTCTCTCTCTCTCTCTCTCTCTCTCTCTCTCTCTCTCTCTCTCTCTCTCCTCTCTCTCTCTCCTCTTTCCCCCTTGCAAATAAATAAAGAAATATTAAAATAAAAGATCCTTAGTAGTCTGATAGGGATGGAGTCCTTTTTATTCTCTTAATTTTACAACTCTGGTGTTACAGATGTGCTTTCACTCTTTGAATGCCCCTTGTCCTTACGAGGTGATGGGCTCCATTCACAGTGCCCTCAAAATAATTATCTAGGAAGTGGGAGTTAAAAAAGAAAAAGCACTGGGAAGTCCCTGGAGAAGTTCAGTGCGACATAATTTCTCAAGCCACCCAGTGTTAAGTGACATCTGCAGCTTAATCCTCAAAGGAGAGGAAACGCCAGCCTTCCATGCTTGCATAAATGGCGAGCTTTTACTTCTCAGGATTGTAAATCAGTTAACTGCTAGAATCTCTCCGATGGACCTGGTTTTCCTCTACCCTGATCATCTATTAGTAAAATCTAAAGTCAGGTACCAGTTTCCATCCTCTCGGAGCACATTGATCAAACCAACAATGAACGAGAAGACCGGAATGGATTCTCATTTCGCACGTCCAGAGGGATGCCCGGCTGAGATGCCACCTTGAGTGTGTCATGGAAAGACTGCCTTCCTCCCCCCCACCCCACCCACCGTGTCTAGTTTCAGGCTGTGACGGTGTCCGGGTTGTCCTTGCAGAAAATGAATCGGAAGAGTGTGTAATCTTGTTCAGTAACCTGCTGCAAATCCCAGGGATGTGCACAATTTATTCGTTTCAAGGTTGGCGAGGAAAACCCTTTCCCTCTCAAAGTAACTCCCTTAGTAGGATCATTTTTTACTGACAGGTCACCTTCCCCTTGGTGATGTGGATGCCTGTTTAAATCTTTTATGAGGAAAGGTTCCTGCAAACCAGGCTTTTGAGAGAATGCTGATGTACTTTGTTTTCTAAAGCCTGATTCTGGCTAAGTTGACATTGTACTTTAAACCTGTATGTACTTAGAAAAGCTGGGGAGACAGCATGTGAGGACCCGAGCCTGAACCTCAGCACCCACGGAAAAGGTCTGGTGTGGCCAGGCTTGCTTATAACCCCAGTGCTGAGGGGACAGGAAGCAGGAGAGTCACTGGGGTTCCCTGGTCAGCCAGTCAATGGAAACAATGACAGTCTCAGATTCAGTGAGAGACTCTGTCTCAGGGAAGTAAAGAGGAAGAGAGATAGCAGCTGTCACTCAGTATTCTCTTCTGGCCCATGAACACACAGGCACATACATGAACACACACACACACAATCTATACATTTATAATCTTTTTCCTGTTCTAAAATTAGAAAACAAAGTCAGGGCTGGGATATAGCTTTAGGGGCAGAGTGTTCGGTATATGCAAAGACCTGGGTTTTATCCCCAGCACTGGCAAAGGAAGCCATTAGAAGGATTCTGGCAGTTTAGAAACTTCTCAGAGATTTTTCAAATATTTATTTGTTTGTATATTTTTTCAAGAATGAAGGTAAGGGTGAAGGAATAACATTGGTATAAACAAGCGCTTTAATTCTGAAAATCAGTTTGGTGGCCACTGGCGGCAATTTTCTATTCATCCGGACCTTATTTGAGAAGATGATCTGACTTGTCAGATAGCTGGGTGTCTACTATCCATTTAAAGATCCGCAGGCAAGAGCCAATCTGTCTGGTCACACAGAGCGCAATTTGCCCTTGATCTGTGACTTTGCACTTGCTCTCTGTTGCAGAAACGGTTTCCAGGAGAGCACAAGACCATGCTGCTTTGTAGGAAAGAAATCTTCATCTCATTATTTCTCCCCAAGCAGCAGATGACTCAATGATTATGGGAAAATAAGAATATTATTGAATTTTCTTAATGGCATCAACTTACTACCCTCAAGTCTGGTATTTTTCTAATCTTATTAAGGGTTGGAGTCCATAGCTTCTTAAGAAATCTTTTCTCCTTTTCCCCCCAAAAAACACAAAGGAAAAGATTATGCCATTGTGTAGAGTAGATTAGTATGTCGCCTAAAGGTTGAATAAGCACTTACTATTGAAGAATAACCTAATTTCGTCACATTGTAGCTTTCTTTAAGAATAACTTATACTATGTCCTAGGGAGGGAAGGAGGGAGGGAGAAAGAGAGAGAAAGAGACAGACTGACTAAAACTCTAAACTGTCTAAGTTTGCCTGAGTAATTTGATCCTTTCTTCTGGGGCACACACAGAGAATTCTGTTTACTGAGACTAATGTTACCAAGATGGTGAAAATTCACCCTTGATGTATAGGCTTTCAGATGCTAAAGAAGCAAAGGTAAACTGGTCAAGCTAACCTTTATTACTCTGTGACTTACACAATAGCTCCTGCCTCCTTCCCTTCCAAGTGTCCTTTCTCAGTGTACACGCACTGCCACACCAAGCATATTCTAAATTTATAATCAAATTACAGTCATCCAAAGGGCTCAGCCACCGGAGTAAATTGTTTTCCATGTCATGTTTGTGATTTGCAAATGCTGGAAAAGCACATGCTAAAACTGTAATTTTTAAATGATAGATTACCTTTGGAAACATTTAATTTTAGAGGAATATACATAACCCCAAATCCTTCCAGTTCCTAAATGTGGCATGTTTGATTTGGCTATCTTTTTGCAAAGGGTTTAAATTTTCATTTATTTATTTTTACCAAAATCTTAATTCACATCATGAGAATCTGAATAGCTAAAGCCTAATATGGAAGAGTTCTGAGAATGCTTACAAGCTGATGCTACCCTTCAGCTCACATACAAAAAGGAATAATAGGCTCAAAAGAGTTGGTATGCATTCAAGTTACCATATGTCCGCTTAATGATTATTTGGAAACAAGAAACAGACCTCCCACAGACAATTCTCTACATTGCAAGATTTCTTCTGAGCTTGAACTTAGAAGACAATTTGCTTTGAGCTGGAGAATGGGCAAGAAGCCATCTTCAAGTCGACATGTAAGTGAATTGAATTGTTGTCCAGAAAGACCTTTATTTGAATACAGATGATGAATTGTAACCTTTGATCTTTTTTTATTCAAAGGCATTATACTCTCAAAATTAGAAAATGTGGAGGGAAAGGCATGATGATAGCCGGCAGAAACAGAGGAATCTACCATACAAAATCTGTGCACCAGCAAAGAACCCTGACTCTCGAGGGAGCAAATTGGTGTTCAAGTTTGAGACATTATCCATCAAGTTTTAGCATTTTGTTCTTGCTACTTATGAAAAATTAGAATAGTTAGTATGTGAAAAAGGAGATTTGTGACAGGCGTGGTGGCACATGCCTTTAATCCCAGCACTCTGGAGTCAGAGGTAGGAGGATCACCTTGAGTTTGAGACTACATAGTGAATTCCAGGTCAGCCAGAGCTGAAAAATCAAAACACACACACACACACACACACACACACACACACACACACACACACACACTCACACACAAATAAATTCAATTAAAAAAATAATAATGTACCCCATTTACATAGAGCTTCCACTTTAAGAATCAATCGCTTGTGTGTGTGTGTGTGTGTGTGTGTGTGTGTGTGTGTGTGTGTGTGTGTAGATGCCATGGTCTCTCTTCCTGCTGCAAACATCCTTCTGGCGTTACATGGTTGGTTGGGGGATTGAACTCAGGCCCATAGGCTTTGCAGGCAAGCACCTCCAACTGCTGAGCAACCTCCCCAGCTCTGGGATATATTATTCTTTTTTTAAATATTTTATTTGTTCATTTTCAAGCAGAGAAATACAAAGATAGAGAGAGAGAGAGAGAGAGAGAGAGAGAGAGAGGGAGAGAGCACCAGGGCCACCACCTTGTAGGTCTGGCATATGTGGGTCCTGGGGAATTGAACCCGGGGCCTTAGGCACTGGAGGCAAGTGCCTTAACCACTGAGCCATTTTTCCAGCCCGCATTATTCATTTTTTATGGCCTCAAAATCACAGGGATTCTCCCAGCTATGTCTCCCAAGTGCTGGGATTAAAGGCGTGTGCCACCATGCCCAGCTCATTATTCTTATTTCAATTGTACAACAGAAATACCAGGGACAACTGTGTATATAACAAAATATATTTCACTTTTGGAGCTGGGCATGGTGGCACACGCCTTTAATCCCAGGACTCAGGAGGCTGAAGACGGAGGATTGTGAGTTCAAGGCCAGCCTGGGCTACAAAGTGAGACTCTGACTATGAACAAACAAACAAAATAACAAAAGATACTGCATTTATAGAGATACATTCAAGGAAAAGATTCTGACTTGTGGTGACTTGTGAGCTGTTGATATCATGATGGTACTTCTTTGTTTTATTTTTTAGTATTTTTATATTTATTTATTCAAAAGCAAATAGAAATAGATAGATATAGATATAGATATAGATATAGAGATAGAGATAGAGAGAGAGAGAGAAAAAAAGAGACAGAGAGAATGGGCACAACAGGGCCTCCAGCTGCTACAAACTAAATCCAGATGCATGCGCCACTCTGTGCATCTGGCTTCATTAAGCTGTGCATGCCAAAATTGTTGATGGTTTCCTCCTCTAATGTCTCAAGACAGAAATAAAGTTTGTTGCTTTATGTTACTTTTCTTTATTTGCTTTGATATATATATATATATATATATATATATATATATATTTAAGACAGGACCTTATGTAATCTAGGTTGGCCTTTAACACACTAACTAACTGAGAATGACCTTGAACTCTTGATCCTACTGCCCACTCCCTGATGGGATTACAGGTGTACATCACCAAGCCCTGTTTTATGTTCCATATTTTTTAAAAGTATCTTGATTGTCAATAATTAGATACATTGTATGAGCAAGTCTTGTGATGGTATCCCCATTTCCCTCCTCTCTGGGGGCCCTCCTCAGTGCACATACTGGATCTGTCCATGGAGTGGGGGATTACTAATTGCCTAAGAGGTAGCCAGTTCTTTTTTCTTCTTTGTATGTTGTTACTGAGGGGGGCAATGTCTCTGGATAGTCTCCCCCACCATGGTTCTTACAATGTTTCCCAAAGCCCCCTCTTCTGTTCAGTTCCCTGAGTCATGGTGGGTGAATTTTAAGTCTGCTTTATTGTTGAGACCTTAAGTATCTCTGGATCTTTGCCCTGGGTTGTGTTGGGTATCGCTGGTGTCTGTCTCCATTGACCTTTCCTGGGTTATTTGACTTGCTGTGGTGGTAGGTCTCTTGTTTGTCACATTCTCATAGGTTTCATTTGGGCCTTGTGTGATAGGCCAGGGATGGTTCATCTCCTGCTAGGATGTCAGCCATCATCCCATAGTTTGTTGGTGGAATTGGGTTGTCCACGGTTTATGCTGCCTTCTGAAAAATACAAACAGAATCTCCATGGGAGAGTGAGGTCAGTATAGGTTAAATGAGACACACATTGCTAATTTGGCAAGATTCTAATGGGTGTAGCCTCTCAGTAGTTCTCTGGGAGTGGGAATTTCCCCTTGGAGCCCAGGTTCTTGGTCCCCATAAGATTTTGCCATGGATCCCAGTTCCAGTTCAGAGCTCCTTGTCACTGAGCGAATCTCTTAGCTAATCAGTAAGCCATTGATTACCCTCCTAGGTTTATGGTCCATATTTTACCATGCTTAAAGTAACTAGGAAAATGCATCAAACTACTGAAGATTTTATGAAAATAGAAAGAAAAGAATCAATTCATCTCCATTAAAGCACAATGAATGTTTAAAGGGGTGTATCAAGTATTTAAAAGAATGAAAGGAAATAAGTTTGAAGCTAGTTAGAATTGTTTGAGCAGTGGGTGGTTCAGTTTTGTAAGGCAACAAAAGACAGTCTGACAGTCATGTTGATAGAGAAACGGAAGGCACTCGGGTTAGACGTGGACCAGGATGTGACACCATCAAGCCCGAGAGGCTTTGTGGTCACCCAACATCACAGGAAGCACACAGGATATGAGATGTGTGTCAGCTAGGATCCTCCTAGCTGCAAGAAACAGAAACTCTAGTTCATAGAGATTAGTTATCTTACATCATAAGCACTAGAGCTTAGAGGTTGCAGAATTGAGCGCAGCAGCTGGGTCAGGTCAAGGGTTGGGGTTCTTTATTTTGTCTCTGGGCATCCGTCCCCTTAGAAGGGGATGCTGTAATGTTGCCAGTGTTCCTCCGTGGCTATGTCTAAAGGCAAGTAGATGAAGACGTAAGGTGAGAAGCACTGGTAGCAGGTCTTTCTGCTCTCTCTCTCTCTCTTTCTCTCTCTCTCTCTCTTTCTCTCTCTCTCTCTTTCTTGATTTGGAGAGGAAAATCTTCCCCAGTGCATTGATTACCTTTTTTTGTTGTTGTGAACTAACCAAAAACCACCCCAGGAAAAAGGGGGCTGAAGAAATGGCTCAGCAGTTCCTGAGCAGGCATGAGATGAGCCAAGGGACTCTTTAAGCTCAATCCCCAGGACCCATATAAACATCCAGATGTGGTCACACTTGTTTGTAACCCCAAAGGCGAGCAGAAACCCTAGGAATTCTAGAGACCTAAAAAAAAAAAACAACAACAACAAAAAGGCATGCTCAGGGATGTGTCAGACACTCCAGCTCCAAGGACAGGGTGATGGGGTGGGATGTGTGGGCCATGTGACGCTCTGCTTTGGCCACCAGGACAGCACACACACACACACACACACACACACACACACACACACACACGCCCGCAAAGAGGAGAGGGGAAGGATTTCCTTTGGCTTCTAGTTCCAGAGGATGCAGGCCATTGTGGCAGGGAGGAAGGCAGGAGTGACAGGATGGACGCAGGTGCTCAGCTCAGCATGTCTTTCACTCTACCCTTGACCCAGCCCATGAAGTAGTGCTGCCCACATTTGGGTGGCTCTTTCTCCCTCCATTGACCTAGTCTAGAAGCATTCACACAGACATGCCCAAAGATTTGTTTCCATGGTGATTCTGCAACCAATCAAATTGGCATAGATATCATTGCACCCAGACTGATAAGGATTGGGTCACATGCTCACCCTCCAACGGTCTATCATTTGTGTTCCTGCTCATTGAATCCCAGAGAAATTCTGAAGTTGGCCATCTTTCTTTTCTTTTTTTCCCCTAACTTTTTTATTGATAGCTTCCATAAGCATTATTTGGGAAAATAAACCATTATGATTCTCTCCCCACCCTCCCTCATATCTCTCCCCTCTCAATTAGTCTCTGTTTTGTTTCAGTGTCATCATCTTTTCCTCCCGTTATGTGTAGATATTATCAGGCACTGTGAAGTCATGAATATCAAGGCCATTTTGTGTCTGGAAGTTTGCATCGTAAGAAGGCCTACCCTTCCTTTGGCTCTTATAATCTTTCTGCCACCTCTTCCACAATAGACCCTGAGCCTCGGGAAGTTTGATAGAGATGGCCCAGTGCTAAACACTCACTGTCATTTCTTCTCAGCACTATGGTGTCTTTTGTGTTATCCCAGTGGTCATCACCATCTGAAAGAGAGAAGCTTTTCTATACAAAAGTGAGAGCAACATGACTATATGGGTATGATCATTAAAAAAAGTGCTTAAAAGGCAGTTTGGTGGGCATAATATATGTAGTTAGCCAGACAACAGCAGGCATTACTTTCCAAGGGTTCATGACCTCCCCCACCATAGTGTTTTTACTAGGTCTTCAGTACCAGGCAGGTATTCCCTTCCATGGAGCGGGCCTCTAGTCCAATTAGAGAGCAGTTCATTTCCCCCACAAGAGATGTGTCAATATTGCCCCAGTAGGCACATCTGGCCTGACTGGCCAGTCATAAGGCTTGCAAGGTCCACTGCTGCTCACCACCATTGATGATGTCTCTCACCCACAGGGCTGCATGCAGCCATAGCTTGTTCCAGCTTTCTGTCAGCTGGTTACCAACTCAGTTCCAGCTTGATTTCTCAGTGACCTTCAGCCCAAACATATGTGGTCCTCAGCAGTTAGGTTTTACCATCTTATTCTGGTGGACAACCAAAGCCTTGGCAATGGCCTGCAATGTTTTGGGGGCTTCAGAAACCCTCCTGGCCAACAACTCACTGGAAAGTATCCCATCCCTGGCACTGAAATTTTTCTAGTAACAATCTATAGCTACTGGGTGTGCCATTATCCAAAGAAGTAGGTTTCCATATGGCTTATTCTAAACCTCTTAAATTTTGATTATCCCTCCTTCCACCCCTCCTTTACTCAATCCCTTCCCCTGACCTCACTCAGGCCATTGCGCCCATAGTAATCTGTTCATTTATTTACATATATGCAATACCCTCCCGTTAAGTCTCCCCTCTCCTCCCTCCATTATAGCCCCTGTCTAGCTTTCTGCTCTCTAATACTGACTTTCATTCCAACTCACATACAAACCTAAACATTTGTAGTTAAGATCCTCATATGAGAGAACATTTGGTGTTTGGCTTTCTGGGCCTGAGTTACCTCACTTAGTATAATCCTTTCCAAATGCATCCATTTCCCTGCAAATTTCACAGTTTCATTTTCCTTTACTGCTGACTAGAACTCCTCTGTATAAATGAACCACACCTTCATTTTCCACTCATCAGTTGAGGGATATGCAGGCTGGTTCCATTTCCTCGCTATTGTAAATAGAAGTCCCATCTTTCTTGAATGTGTTGCTCTCTGATAGTGCTACCAAATTATAAATAGAAGGATGTGGCAGGGTTTGTGCTGTGAGTTCGAGGCCACCCTGAGTCTACACAGTGAATTCCAAGTCAGTCTGGGCTAGAGCGAGACCCTACCTTGAAAATAAAACACACACACACAAAAATAAAAATAAAAAAGGAGGATGTGGCTAATGGAGCAATCAGCAGTATGTGCTGGGTCCATATTTAAATCTCAGCATGGGTCTATGGGATTCACCCCCCCCTGCAGTACCTTTTCTGGAGCTGGAAGTGCAAGGCCACGTGCAGAGCTGAGGAGAATGCACAGGGCTGTAGACAAATAGACTCAAGTTCAAGATAGTCTCAGCAGGGTCCAAAAATAGCAGAAGTGGGCTAGGGTGGGGTGGAGGTGACTCAGCAGCTAAAGCACTTGCCCCATAAACATGAGGCTGAGTATGGCTCCCCAGTACCTATGTAAAAGTCAGGTGCAGCATGCCCATAATACCGAGCAGGGAAGGCAGAGGCCACAGGGTTCCTAGAGCTTGCTGGCTAGCTAAGAGTAGCTGAGTCATGAGCTCTAGGTGCAGTAAGGGACTGTCTAAAAAGATAAGATGGACAGCAAATGAGTAAGACCTGACATTGCCCTCTGGCCTCCATGTGTGCCCCCACATACGTGATCACATACACCTGCATGTACACATATACAAAAATAATAAGCAATTAAGGTCTATTAAGGAGTCACTGTGGACCAGCCACAATGGTTGGTGTACCTTCCCTATTCCTAATATTTTAATATTTTTATTTATTAGAGAGAAAGAGAGATGAGAGAGACGGGGGAGAGAGAATAAGAATATGAGGGAGAATGAAAATGGGCACACCAGGACACCAGGGTCTCTTTTTGTGCTGGCTTTATATGAGTACTTGGGAATTCAACCTGGACCAGCAGGCTTTGCAAGCAAGTGCTTTTAGCCTCTACGCCATCTCCCCCATCCCTATCTCGTTTTTAATACACTAAAGGAGAGTGTTTTAGCTTGGTTTTAGGAATGAAGCTCAGAAAGAAAACAATGAAGAATTATTAGAATCAGAAATTAAACTCGGGTCTTTTCCACTCCAAGGGTGGTATGCCTCATTACATACTGATGGACAAATGACCTCACACTTCCCTTTAGGGTTCAAACCCCTTTATCTTCCCAACATCCCCCTCAGCACATCACAAGGAGAAAGGTGGTGAATAATAAGAACTGGGGGTCCCAAACTTGCTCATATATGCCAATCCACCCTCTCAGAGTTCTGTACTGAGGGATAATGAGAAAAGCAAAAAACCAACCATCACAAACAACAGTGGCAGTACATTGTGTCCTTTTATTTCATGTCACTGACCTCATCAATTTGACCAATTTAAGGTAGACTGATGGTTGGACACATTAGTACCAAGGGTGAATACCCTGAATACTCAGATGAAAACTCAAATTGGTTTTCAGATTCAGAATCATTTTGATATTGGATATTTTCACGGTTAATGGTACTGAAAGACCTCACTGCATAAATGCTTTGACCTCCCAGATGTGGAGAGATACAGGAGGAGATTACCTGTATGTCCTTATTACTTCTAGCCATCTGATGGAGAAAGTGCATGATTGACCTCTGCTAGAGAGGACGTCTCAGCAAGAAAACAGTCATTAGACTCTTGAGATGGTTTTCCATACTGAGGAGCCAAGTTTACCAAAGATGATGTTTTCTTCTGTGTCTTCAGGAAGGCCACTGTATATAAGCCCGTCTCTTTGGGAAAGATTTTTCAAGAAGAGCTTATTTTAAGAGAGGCTTTCTTGTGGGGCAAAGGCAGCCAGAGAACAGTTTTGGTCAGATATTTTCAGCCCATAGATTGGGTTGTTTATAGGTTCACAGCTCCTCCCACTACACAGAGGAAAACATCACTCCTCATAACATGTTCCAACATATGTTTCTTTTCCAACCTGTAAGCTCTTTCGTAGGATATGACAGCCATCCAGAGAGAATTGCAAAATTTAGGCAATTACATGTGTCCCCTATCCCCCAGATTATTTAAAATTTATTTTATTTAAATATTTTGAAATGACCACAAGATTATTGGGATTTTTGCAGCTTTCATCCTAAAAACAATGTCCTTTGGGCAGCGTTCAACTTTAGAACTGCAGGAGTGTTCTGTCTCTCTCCCGTGTGTGTGTGTGTGTGTGTGTGTGTGTGTGTGTGTGTGTGTGTGTAAGGGATCAGGAACTTCGTGATGATGTCTCTGAAAGCAAAGTTATGGCGGCAATCAAAAACGCCCAGTGATGCCTTTCTCCTAGTTTCTTTTAACTCAAGACATCCTGAAGTAGCAAGCATGTCTCCAGGGAGATAGATCACTCAGCTGACAGCTTGGGAACAACACAACAACAACAACAGCAACAACCCCCCCCCCAAAAAAAAACAATACTTTTGAAAATCTTTTGGTTGTAAAAGTGAATTGAGGTTGTTACCAGGATTTTTGCTTAACCAGTCTTTTTTTTGTTCTGTAAGTAAAATGGCAGCCATGAAATGTGAAAGCAAAACACATTTTAACAAAAGAAAAGTAACTGAGCCCAAAACACATTGCTCTGTCTATGATGAGAATTTAGGTTCTGGGGAAGTAGGGCACTTGTCCTTGGTGCCTATGTGTGGGGTGGTATGGGCACATGTTGGGGTGGAGGGTGAAGCCACAATACCTCTGGGCATCTGGAAGGGAAAAATGGATCCAGCTGTTGCTGAACAGGGGAGGGTGTAATCCAGCGTAATCCAGGCTGTTGATTATGCATGCATGCACATGTGCAGTACCCATGCATGTCACAGAGAGAGCGTAGGTCATTGTCAACCTCCAGAGGGTGGAAGGAATGGTCCTTTGCCCTTTTGCATATCTTGAAGGTGGGCCTGAACTAGGTACACAGGTAGGACTGTGAGAGAGACCCCTGGGACCCCTGGGAGCTCCTCTGTAACTGGTCTGCAGGAGACATTTTGAAGTATATGTGAATAAAGTTTACATCCTGATTTTAACATACTTCCTTGGGAAATATAACTGCTTAATTTCTCTCAGGTTTCGCGCATGATCTCGTCAGAAAAACGTACTTGAAGCTTTTCCATTTTATCTACTCCTTCTCTCTCTAGTCTTCTTTAACGATCAAGACTAGGAAGAAATTAATTTCTTGCTTTGGTAAGGAATGCTTTAGTTTCTAAAATAGACCAAATTTTCCTTTCTGCATTATCTTCTAAAACTCTTCTTTTCTTAGATCGCACAAAGAAGAAATTCTGTAACAATAAGTATATTTAAGTTTAGCAGCTTTCTAGCTAATAAACCCCAATTACAATTTTTTACTCAATTACCAAGTTGTCTAGTGATATGTTTGAAAGCAATCTAAAGAACACCAGAAATTATCACAATATATCATCTAGGGCCGGGGAGATGGCTCAGTGGACAAAGCACTCTCTGTATAGGGGTGACGAGCTGAGTTGAGATGCTCCCAGGACCCAAGCAAAGCTGAATGCTACCGCATGAGTGTCTATAATCTCAGCACACCTATGAAACAAAGGGAGGCAGAGACAGGAGAAGCTTTCACAAGCTTGCAAGCCAGCAGTGAATAACTAGATACCTAACCTCAAACAAGGTAGAAGGTGGAGACCGACACCCAAAGTTGTCCTCTGACCTCCACACGTGTGCTGTGGCATGTGCATCCCCCCACACACCCCAAAAGTGTATCTGGTCTCTAAATAGTAAATAGATATGATAAATCTCTGTGGTGATTCTAAGGGGCCTCCATCCATTCTGCCCCCTAGGATGGTGTGTCTTCTTGTTTTTACCCACAGGAAGCATGTAGCAGAAATGAACAAGTCACATTGTAACTCTGATCTCATGTAGGAATGATTGGTTAGGGACTGGCGACTGCAGTGGGTTTTTATTTCTACCCTTGAGATGAAGAAAAGAAATGAATCTTACTCAGAGCTGTAAAGTTCCAAGGATCTTGACTATAATGTATTCAGCATACATCCCAAACTGCTCTGTACCGGTAGAAACAGTGAATGCTGACAGTTCTGTTCTCATTTCTCTTTCTCCCTCTCTCTCCTTCCCTCCCCTTCCCTCTATCCTTTCTTTTCTTTCCTTTCCTTTTCTTTTTCTTTTCATACCCTTAAGATGAAGTCCTACACCCTTCTGGGTTCTTTGAAGCCTCCCAGTTTCCTCATTCATAATAAATTATCTTCTCTGTGTTTAAACTTATCTGTCTCAGTCCTCTGTCTCTTACTAGAAAAAGAGTTTCAAACATCACAGCAGCTGACTTCCGTCTAGTTGTTCCCAGGATGGTCAGTGTTCCTCACTGGAAGAGCAGCAGACAGACAGAGGTCCAGAGCCAAAGGTGACTTTACCTTTCTGTTTAGTCATTTGCACACTGTGTCCTTGGGTCAATCACTTATGATGTTATGATTTCCTTCATAGCATTGCTTTCAGACCTGGAAATCGGCACATGTGAGGGGGAAAACATCGTGGGTATCCAACAAATGGGAACTAGACTCTAAAAATAGCTATTGCAATGACATGAAAATAACTCTTCAAAGTGTAAAGTTTTAAAAATAGAGTCAGAGTGGATTTGGGTCATTTTTTTTTTATCATTGCTTCTCTTCTGCCTTCCCCATTTTTTTTTTTTTTGATGTACAGGGGATCAAACTCAGGGCTATGCACATATTAGAGAATCATTCTACTACTGAATTGTACTTCGATGAACTTTCATACTAGTCAGCCACATACAGCTGGGATGAATCTCCAAACCAGGAATAGTTATGGGACAAAAGGATTTATTGAAGCTACAGATCCAGGGGAAGTTCCATAATGGCGAAAGAGGCTGCTTCCTCTTTCACAGGTCAAACCCAGAGAGCGAAACCCACTACTAATACCACATACACACCAACAAACAGGCAGGAGGAAGAAAGAAGATTTTTTTTTTCTCTTTTGTATAGTCTTAGGGCAGGGTCTTGCAACCCTATTCCAGACTTGTTGGCTTCCTGAGTCTCTGGAATTTCCTTCCTGCTCTGCCCTCCCAGGAAGAGATACTCATTTCTAGCTTCTCAGAGCTTCTTTACATCCTGCCTCCTACTGAGAGGCTTCATTCCTGTGAATAACTCCAAAGACTCACCCAAGATTACTAAGAAGGTCAAGTTGACAACAAAACTTAACCATCACACTACTCTTTTTTCTCTTTTTTCCTGTCTTCCCTTTTAATTTATTTCCCTATCAGAGAACTAGAGATAGCACAGAAGTTCAAATATATTTGCTCATTTGATAGCTAACAGGCAGCTCTTCAGGGTAAGCAAATACTTCTTTTAAGCACACCTTCTTACCTGAAATCTTTTCTCATGATTTCAAAGCCTCTCCTTGGGGTCCACATCCTTATTCTTCATAAGACCTTCTGTCTTGGTTTGGGAGCCTCAGGGATTCAGGGGCAGAGATGTGCAAGATGAGTGTAACTGAGGAATGCTTGTGGGAACTCAAGTCAGTGAACCAGCACCAGGGTGATATGGAGGGAGGAGGTGACCCCTGAGGCAGGTGTGTGGGTAAATCAGTCTGTGTCATATACAGAGTGCTCCTGAGCTGGGAATGACCTTTCAGAGCCATCCCAAATAGAGGCAGGGTGGCTCCGCCCTTGGGCCTGGTCAGATCTACACTCAGAGATAGCCTTCTTTACCCTCTGATTCAGGAGCCTGTCTCTGAATCCCCCTCTGCCATAACTGAACTTTGAACAAGGGCTCCATATCCATTAGAGGAATCAATCACATTAGGAGCACATTTTAAAAATTCTTCCCTTAATTTCAGAGCATCTGGTGATCCTATGATTAGGAAAAAATATTCCACAGTCCCAGTGTGCTACCAGGCAAATATTCTTTGTGGCAAAAAGGGAGAGTATTGCATACTAGTTATAGCTTCCGCTCTAATGCCCCAATGAGGTACTAAATTCCATGATTTGTGGCCATCACCTCTGTTTCAGGATGATGCATTTCAAAGCCCTGGAAGGCTGATCCTAGGAAATGTGTCCACTAAGCTCTGTAATCCAATAGGGCATGGAGACAAAGGACTTGCACCGTCAGCACAGGCAGTGAAGGCCTGATGTACTAAAACGCATGGGGCATGAAATTCAGGGCTGGATATAATGGATTAAGAAAAAAGAGAATAATAGAGGTGAATTGAAAATTTCACCCTGTCTTATTTAGTTTCTCATTCAAAACAGAATGATAGTCTGTGTGGCTGACTGACTTTTCATCAAGTTGAAAGTTTTCTTTTGAGGATAACTGAGTGATTGTTTGAGATTTAGGTCCCAAGATGGTGAATCTGTGCTCAACCAGTTCTGCTGTGGGATTTTTTTTTTAATCACAATGCATAACTTTGTATTGACACCTTCCATAAACATAGACAATAATATACCACAATCATAATCGCCTCTTACCACTCCCCTTATCCCCTCCCAAATCCCTCCTCCACTGAGTCCCTTCTTCTTTCCAAACAGTCTCTCTTCTATTTTGATGTCACAATTTACTTTTCTCCTAATATGCAGGTCTTCAGTAGATAGTGTCAGTCACTGTGAGGTCATGAGTATCCAGTCTATCTCTGTGGGATCTTGGGTTGTATTGAATGCTTGATTTCACTGACTTATTGGGCTCCAGTGACACCAAGTAGTGGGTGGCCTCATACGTGTTTTTCAGCCATTGTTTTTGCTCCCACTGTGCTGAAAAGTATGGTCAAGTGAGTAAGTTCATTCTGAGTGAGAGAAGCTATAACTTATTCAGTCATTTGGAATCATGCTTTCAAAAATGTATTCATAGGAAAATCATTTATTCAAGTCAGTTGTGTTGATGTATGTATCACGGTATATATTTGTGAGTATGGATGTCCCAATTGTCCTTTTTCTTTTCTTTATTTGAGGTGAGGTCTGAGGCTGACACTGAACTCGCTCTGTAGCCCAGATTGGCCTTGAACTCGCTGTGATCCTACCTCACCACACATGGCCCAATTTTTCCTTTCTTCTGGAAACTATTGGTCTTGTAGTCCTGCCTATATAATTATATTAAGGAATATCATCATGCACTGTCCTGCTTTTTCCAGAGTTGACCAAGACTAGGTCAACCTGTGCTTGTGTGTGTGTGTGTGTGTGTGTGTGTGTGTGTGTGTGTGTGTGTTGCTACAGATTGAATTTAATGCCCCTAGGCAAGCACTCTATCACTGAGCAATACCCAGCCTGGGCTGAATGTTTTTTGTTTCTGGAATGAGGGCAGAGCAATGAGACTATCACTGCCTGTGGACTCCTCCAGATGTGAGCCTTGGAGACAGAAGCTAGCCTTGGTCTTTAATGTAGAACATGATATCACACAAGAGAGAGAGAGAGAGAGAGAGAGAGAGAGAGAGAGAGAGAGAGAGAGAGAGAGAGAGAACAGACAATGTTTATGTATTTATTTCATTTTATTTTTACTTCTATATAAATCCTTAACCTTTGCAAACTTTGGTCAGTTCTTGTTTTGTTATTTCAAGTACCAAGATACTCTTCCCAGGAGTGTGCTTTTCTTCTATTATAAACCATGTTCCTATCATCTGTCATTCAAAAATTACAACCAATACATACTCATATAATGTGAAATGAAGTTTTCTTTTCCCTTAGACCGGTAGCAATTTGTTTCCCAGAGCTCTCATGACTAATGACTGCAAAAGCAGCAATTTAAAAAATGCAACTTGGGCTGGAGAGATGGCTCAGCAGTCAAGGCACTTGCCTACAAAGCCTAACAACCCTAGTTCGATTTCCCAGGACCCGTGTAAAGCCAGGTGCACAAAGTGGTGCTCGCACCTAGAGGCTGTTTGCAGTGGCTGGAGGCTCTGGTGTGTCCATTCTCTCTATCTCTCTCTCTTTCTCTCTCTCTCTCTCTCACTCTGCTTGCAAATAAATACATAAAAATATTTTTTAAAAGTAACATATTCTCTCACAATCCCAGAGGCCAGAAGTAGAAAATTTAAGAGTGACCAAGCCCTGCTCTTCCCAGCTGGCTGCAGGGATGAATTCTTTTTCACTACTTCCTATTTCTGACTGTTGGAGGCTATCTTTGGCCAGGCCAGCTTAACATTACTTCCTCTATCTCCCCCAAATCCTGTGCCTTTCTTGTATCAGGACACCAATCACTGGATTTAGGGATGCACCCTAATTCTGGACTCTTTCACTTGTGCCTTTTATGATCTGTGAAGGAAACCCTCTGTTCAGATAAATTCACATTTCCAGGTCAGCTTTTGTTGAATTTATCTTCTTAAGGGACTCTGTTCTGTCTTCTGCAATTGGCTGTTGCCGGGGTGATTTGCCCAGGGTCAGTCAACTTGGAAGCCCTGTTGATTGTCACTACTTGGGTGGTGGTAATGACACTAAGGGATGGGGGTCAGGGATGATTCTCAGCAGTCGACTGACTATACAGGAGTGGCAGATACCTCATCTACAGTCACTAGGGATTGAGAAACCCTGCTTCAGATCTATGACTGTTGTCTATGGCCTTTCCACCTTGTGTGCCCAATCTCCACTGCTCCTGGAACCTAAGCAGGGTCAGGCCTTGTTAGTATTTAGATGCAGGTATATGACTATTATGACATTATACTAATCTGGTCAGTTTTGACTGTGGACAAACAAAATAGCGAGACTGACCTCATTGAGTTGGTAATCTCTTAGGGGAGTCATTATTACTGATTTAATAAATAAACCAATTACATCTGATGTAACTGCTATGAAGCAGAATACTTCCTTAATTATTTCACACACGTAAAGTTTTACATTTCCCAGAGTTAATATTTCTATAAGCTTATTTCCACCAGCTTCAGATTCGTATGTTTTATATTTTCATCATTCTGCAATCTGAAGTGATTGCAAGGTACACATTTAATGTGTGCTTTCAACGTGGCATCATTTTTTTCTTTGCCTTAAAAGCCTATTAAACTGATGGTGCATTTTATAATACATATTATCTTAGAATCAAAAACATAAAACATTTTTTCCTTCCAAAAACAATGACATGAAAGAAAAGCAATAAGGTAAGTAGATAAAAAGCACTCTTCAAGTTTCTTGTTTTTTAAAAAGAATATTTACTTATTTGCAAGCAGAGAGAAGAGAGACAGACAAAGACTCTGAATGGGCACGCCAGGGCTTCCAGCGCTGCAAAAGAAATCCAGATGCAAGTGCCTCTTTATGCATCTGGCTTTACGTGGGTACTGGGAAATCAAACCTGAGTTTGTAGGCTTTGCAGGCAAACCCCTTAACAACTGACCCGTCTCTCCAGCCCAAATTCTTTGTTTTTCTGCTGTACAGACTGCAAGGTGTTATAGAGCAGGTATTGAATTACAATCTCTGAGGATGAGTCTCAGAAATAGCAGTTTAACAGAGTCCCCAAGTAATTCACATTTAGGCAATCCATCAGGAAGACACTCAACACATTTGGAGATTACTGGTTTAAAGGAAATCCTCCAAATGCTCTGGGAGAGGGTTTTAGTCCTCTGCTAATTGTATGAATAAGGACATTGAGTGAGGAACATAGTTAACCTGACTGGACATTACTTTTTTTATTCATATAATGTTCCTTTGTCTTTAGATCTGCAGGTGGCGTTCAGATCACCTTGATTGATACCAGCATTATCTCAGAGAATATACCAGTCCATAGTAATATAAAGGACCTGTAATCCTGCCTCAACCTCCCCAGTGCTGGGATTATAGGATTGTTAGACCATGTCGGATGCTGAATTTCTAGCAAGTTCCTAGGATGCTACTGTTCCAAATCCTACACTTGAGAAATAATGTGTACAATGTGTGTATAGCAGGCATTTTCGGACCCACTACTTATGCTTGTTAAATTCTGTTAGATTACTTGGTCATGTCCATCTGTTTACGTACTATTGATAGCAGAGTTGACAGTTGCTACAGGTTATGCAAAGTCTTACATGTTTATCTTACATGTTTATCATCTGGGTTTTATAGGAAAGGTCTGCTGACCCTTGTCTAGAATGATTTTGACCACAGAATCTGGAATTAGCATGAGTTGGGTCTCTAGCTTCTGCCACACATCTCTGCTCACCAGGTGGCTTCTCCAGAGCAGTTTCCTGTCTGTAGGGAGGCGGTGGTAGAGTCCACACTTGTAATGAAGCAATACGGGGGAAGGGCTCCACTCACAAAACACTTGTTAAAAACTAGATTCCAAAGCTTCACTTGTAGAGATTCCATCCAGCAGGTCTGCAGAGGAGCCCAGGAATCTGACTCTCAGGAGATTCTGATCCAATGACCCACAGGACCACACACGTAGCAAGTTCCCCTGTTCACTAACTGCTCATGCCTCTCCTGCCCTCCTTTCCTCCCTTCCTTCAGTCCCATCTCTTTCTCTCAGCAACTGAGAGTGGGCTTGTTGTTTTGAATCTCTCTGATCCCAAGTGTTCCCCAAACACCCGAACAGCAATCCTCATGTCCAGGCTTGGCCCTGGGATGCCAGTTTTTGACTCTGTCCCTAACTATACAGTAACTCTCTGGAATGAACGTTTTCCTCACATCATGATTATTAGTTTTTCTTCTCTGATTCATGATTTCCACCCCTCAACTCTATTTTGAGGTGGGTTCTGCAGATACAATCTCGGTGACCAGAATTCATCTCCTAGGTGAAGCCTGACTGCCATTTATATAAAAGAGAAGCAGGGGACTTTGGGGTGGGTAAGTGGATCTTTGTTCTTTGGAGATTGGGTCTCACTCCAGCATAGGTTGACCTCACTCTGTAGTCCCAAGATGACTTGGAACTCACAGTGATCCTCCCACCTCTACCTCCCAAGTGCTGGCGTGTACCAGCACACCTGGCAAGGTGCCGGTGAGGTAAGTGGTTCTGGTTGCTCCTGCCTGAGCATTAGAAAATGGATCACCCGGTAAGCGGAGGATCTAAGAAAAGAAGGATGGCTTTTCAGCGTATGTTTTCCCCCTCTGTTGAAATACTTTGCCCTTGAAATCACAGATTCAAACATTTTGGAAGAATCAATGCGATTCAGGTCCTATTTCACAATATGTGTCCACTAATGTAATGGTGAGCTCTGTGGAAGATGGGTCACTTGTCCTCTAGCCCTGATCCATGTACACACACACACACACACACACACACACACACACACACACACACACACCACTGCTTTGAATAGATTTTGATATTTATAAAGAAACTGTAAAACACATACTGTCTTAAGAACAGTTTAAAACTCTCGAAAACTTTCTTTTCTTTCACTTGTTAATATCATTTATTAGTTATTCCAGCTAGTACCCACTGAAAACTATTGAGTTAGGTGACAGGTATTTTTTTTTTTGTCTTGGTATGCAAGGTATAGGACACATCTTTGACTTAATTGTTCATTTTTTTTTTCTTTCAGGTTTTAGATGTTTGGGAAAAGCTTTTACTTTGAAAAAATATTTTAAATTAGCTTACAAAGAAACATGCTACTTTCAAATGGAAATTTCATGCCCTACCATAACTTTCTTCTGTCCCCCTTCCTCCACACCCCTTCCACGGAATCCTTTCCTCTTTACAACTAGTTCCTCTTCGAAATTGATGCCTTTAAAAAAAATTTTTTTTTGCCTGCCACCATCCACGACAACAGGCTGACTGGCCCAATATTGTGTAGGTAATGTTAGCTCCTATGGTACCAAGAACCGTCACTTTGTGTTCAGAAGACAGCATTCCCCCAAATTTTTTCTACCCTCTGGCTCTTGCATTCATTGCACTGCCTCTTTCATAATGGTCCCTGAGCCTTGGCAGGTGTACTGAACGTGTCTCATTTTGTGGTTCGATGTTATCTGTCGCTTCTCAGCATTTTAATGTATCTTGAGTCTCCCCAGTAGTTCCTTCCATCTGCAAAAAGAAGTTTCTCTGACCAAAAGTAAGAGCAGTACTAATCTCTGCTCATAAACCTAATATTTAAAGGATAATTTCATGGGTGTTATATGATCATTTATCCAAACAAGAGTAGTAGCTTCCTCCTCTAGGGCCAATGACAAATCCAGTCAGAGAGCAGTTGTTTCCCCCATAACAGACATGTCACTGTCATGGCAGGGGGCATGTCTTGCCTGGCTGGGCAGTTGTGTGATTTAGTTTTACTTAACCAGTTTCCGCTACTGGTTAAGACAGGTGATGACTTTCTTCCCTGAGCGGCCTGCATAGCTATTATAGCCAGCCAGCAGGGAGAAGGCTTCCAGCTCAGCTCCAACTTGATTTCTCAGTGTCCTGCACTGAATACATGGTGTGTCTTTAGCTCTAGGGTCTTATGGACAGTCAAGAGCATTGGAGATAGTTTGTATTGTTTTGGGAGCTTCCCTGACCAGTAACTCACTGGGAGGTATCCCACTCCTGCCACTGGGATTTCCCTGAAGCAACCAATGACCAGAAGTGATATTATTTATTTTTTTTTTCAAGATAGGGTTGCATATAATCCAGGCTGGCCTTGACCTTGGTATGGTATGTGCCCACAGATGACCTGATGCTCTCGTTTTCATCTTCCTAGTGCTTGAATGACAAGTGTGCACCACCAATCCCAGTTTGGTTCTTTTTAAAAAAGATTTTTATTTATGAGCTGGAGAGATGGCTCAGCAGTTAAAGGCACTTGATTGCAATGTCTGATGGCCTGGGTTCGATTCCCAAGTACCCTCTAAAACCAAATTCTCAAAGTGACTCAAGCATCTGGAGTTCCTTTATAGTAGCAGGAGGCCTTGGCACACCCACACTCCCTCCCTCTCTCTGTCAGATTTGTTCTCTGTCACTCTCTGTATCAAGCAAATAAGTGAATAAAAATATTTGGATATTTTATTATTTGTAAGCAGAGGGGGAGAGAGAGAAAGAGAGAAGGAGAGAGAGGGAGAGAGGGAGGGAGAGAGAGCAATCGAATGGTGGGCATTCCAGGGTCTCTTGCTCACTGCATACAAACCCAGATGCATGTACCACTTTGTACAGCTCGCTTTACGTGAGTGTTGGGCAATTGAACCCGCACTGTCGGGCTTTGCAAGTAAGCAAACCACTGAACCAGCTCTTCAGTCCCAGCTTTATTCTTCCTTTTGTTGTTTAAAAAAAAAAACCTTTTGAGAGTATAAAATAATGGATTTCATCATACATATATATTATGGTATTATGAACATATTTAACCACACTTCTACCCTTCTCCTCTCACTGGCCCCTTCCTCCTCCCAAATAAGTTTCCTCCCGCCTTAATGTCCTATCTATGCATATGCGCAGATATTGTTAAATCTTAATTCTGCAGATGAGAGGAAACCTGTGCTATTTTATCTTTTTCGCTCCCTCATCACCCTCTCATGTTCTCCCCTCTACCCTAATTTTAGACTGCTTCCTCCCCCTTTAGTTCCCTTTCTACTTCCGTGTGTGTGTGTGTGTGTGTGTGTGTGTGTGTGTGTGTGTGTGTGAATCTAGAGTCCTCATATAGGGGAAGCTCAGGATTTCTTAAGAATATTTTCTCGCCCAGCAAGGATTCAGCGGAGTCTAGCATTTTTCATTTGCATCAGTAATGAGCTTAGTTGTGAATAGAACCTGACACTGAAACTTTCTGAGTAGCCTCAGATTGCCCTTTGACATTCCAATTAGTGGAGAAATTAAAGATGCCATTTTGAGGACAGAGTCAGAGTATTAGAGCTCATTTATGAGCTAATTGAAAGGCACATTTTAATGTAGTTTTTACAGTTCAGAATTTCTAATCTAGAGCTACCTTTGACCCCTGATTACTACCATTATGAGGGTGAAATTTGTTTTCTCTACTCAGACCACATCAGATGGACTATTTTGCTTAACCAAAGTATGAGTTTGCAAATACTTTTTTTTTTCTTTTGGTGTTTTTATAAAAAGTATTTATTTATTTGCAAGCAGAGAGAGACTGAGAGGAGAGATATTGAGAGAGAGAGATAGAGAGAGATTGGATGGGTGCACTAGGGCCTCTAGCTACTGCAAATGAATTCCAGGTGCATGTGCCACCTTGTACATCTGGCATAACGTGGGTACTGGGGAATTAACCCATGTTGTCAGGCTTTGCAGACAAGCGCCTTAGCTGCTGAGCCATTTCTCAAGCCCCAATACATTTTTTTTCTGTTCAGATTTAAAAATGAGTTATATTTACCTCATTTTACTTCTATAGAATGTTATGGCTTCTGTATAAGAAATTGAGACCCACAGCTGGGAATGGTGACACCTGCTGTGATACCAGAACACTGGAAGCAGAGACAGTAGAATTACCCATGATTCCAAAGCCAGTCTTGTCTGCATAGTGAACCCTATCTCAAAAGCACCGAAAAAGAAAAAAAGAAAAAAGAAACTGAGACCCTGATTATGTATAAGAACCATTTTGACTTAACCTCACTCAATCAACCAGAAATGGTTATATTTTGTCATGATTTTTATATTGTATTTTTCCATCTTAGTACTAGATGTGTTGTTTAATTTTTTTTCTTCCTCATTTCAGCAGATGTTGAGTTGTAAATTATTTCCCTTCTTTTGCCTTTCTGAGTCACCACTTCAACCTCATTCCATTGGTGTAGAGCATAAAAATGTATTGTATCAGAGATGGGAAGGTGAAAATTTAAAGTGTCAATGTAAAAGAGGCAGCTCTCACCTTAAAGGGAAATAAGTGGAGAAATCTCCAATAGACTTCAGATGCTATCTGATGACATTTTTAGCCCTTGGATTGGTGGAAGCTGGGGGTCTGCTAGTACATTCCAAAAGGATCGCACCTGATTAACTGATAGCTATGGTGGGTGTTAGGTCTTGGGCCCTAAATAGCCCCAAGGTCATCTAGCTCTGACCTTGCAACATTCCATCTCTGCAAATCACAGGAATTTTATCAGTCCACTCAGCCTCGCTGGAAGTAGGTGTAGCAGAGGTAGCACTTTTTGCTTTTCTGGGAACTTTAGTTCACAAAAGAAAAGAGTTATATCAAGAATAATCAATGCTGACACTCGCCTTTAATCCCGGCATTTGGGGGGCAGAGAGATAGGAGGTTGAGGCCACCCTGAGACTACACAGTGAATTCCAGGCAGGTCAGCCTGGGCTAGAGTGAAACGTTACTTTTGGAAGAAAAAGAAAAGAATATTCAGAGCACAAGGACGTTGTGTGTTCTTTAAAAAAAATCACAAGCTCTTAAATATGAATACAGTTTTAAAAATCAACATTGTTTCAATCTGAGAGAAAAACTTAGTAGCATATTGATATCACTTACTTATTATGCTTTGATAAAAGATATGCTAAAAATGCATTGTCTTTAGTTCATTTCCTGAGCCCCTGGTTTATGCACAGTTCTTAGCCTCAAGGGGCTGAAGGTAAGTTTTCTTCTCCTATGACAGAATTCTATTCTTGAAAGAGAGGCATTAAGCAAAGAAGCAAATATCAGATGTTAAGTGTCACCATAAAGGGAATGGAGAGAGACCGGATGTGAGTGGCACCTTGGATCGGCCAATCAGGAAGCTGAAGTATGACCACACACCTGAAGGAAGCTCTGACTGTCGAGGAGGAAGAGAGCTCCAGGCAGGTCAGTGTAGACATGACGTCCTAGGGCAGAATGAGGTCTGAGTCTGGGAGGCGTGGGCAAGGGAAAGGAAGAAGGGTTGAACATGAACAAGGCAATGAGTAGAGGTCAATCTCAGACAGCCTCAAGGCCAGGGCATTTTTTTTCTCCAACAAAATTGATGGAAAACAACTGGAAGAGTTTGAGCAAAGGAAGAAAATAATCTGAATTAAGTTCTGATTAAAAAACAAACAACCTTTCTCCCCCCAATGCTCTGGTAACATCACGGAAGCAGAAAGAATGGAAGAGCTGGAAGTAGATGTGGAACGGAATGGAATGCTGTCCTAATGACTCTTAGCAGAAGTCATTACCTGCACAAGACCTACACAAGGTGAGGCTCTCAGCATCTGGCACCAAGAGGATGGGGCTCATGAGGCTCCCCTGCCCTCTCCTCCCCCAGGAGCTCTATTGGCTGTGGGAGAGACAGTAGTAGCTTTAGCCCTGTAGCCACTGGTCAGTTACCTGGAGACAACCCTAATTAAAGGCATTAGGTCACCAAAAATGAAACAAAACAAAATCACCACAAAAAATCAACATAAAGAAGAGGTTTACTTCTAGCCAAGAGGCGGGAGTCAGCATGTATACAGGTGATAATGTCACAATGAAACATATTCTATGATAATTAATATGTGCTACCAAACAACTTACAGGATCACTAGTCTGGTAGCTTTTGGGGCACAAGGGTGGAAACACGATCAGATAGATCAACTAGGAAATGCTTGCAGGTTGAGATTGGCAGAAATAGGTGATTAAACCATTTCCTCTTTCCACTCGTCACACAGTGGGGGGGATCTTAGCTTCCTTTCGCTAGGCATGGCCATCTGACTTTGGTCTCTTTAGTATTGTGCACAAGTGACGTAGGCCACTTTCAGACCTGAGCCAGAAAACTCTTACGTACCGGCCAAAACACTCCTTCCTTTTGAGGCTTAGATGCCAAGGTTTAAGATGCCCAGTCACAGGGCATAGGAGAGTGGACCCCGGCATCATAGCTACCCACTGATCAAGAGTGGAAAATAACTGCAGTGGTTTAAACAACTGAACTATTTTGACATAACCTGCGTACCCTCAGAATTAATGGGTAGTTTTTCCTTATATCCGAAAGCTAGAGATGAACAGATGTAGATAGATTCTACCCACACACACATATATATATACATATACCTATATAAAAAATATATATATGTATATATATATTCTATATATATGGCCAATTTAAAAAGGTCCTGAGAAATTGGGTATGATAGGGAAGTAAGAGCACACCAGGTGGTGAGAATATTTTTGCCTTGAACATTTATTTATTTTTATTTATTTAGGTTTTTCCGGGGTAAGGTCTCACTTTAGCCCAGATTGACCTGGAATTCACTCCTTAGTCCCACACTGGCCTCAAACTCACAGCAGTCCTCCTACCTCTGCCTCCCAAGTGCTGGGATTAAAGGCATATGCCACTGCGCCTGGCGCCTTAAATATTTTGAGGACGGAGTGACCATGTATTGAGACAGAAAGACTGGAGAAGGAATAGCTCTGTAGGGCAGAAAAAGATAACTTTGGACGTGTTAACATTGAGATGCCTGATGTTATGTTCATAACCATTCTTCACATAAATGTTATCATCTTAATGTCTGAGATGAGAAAATCGAATCTTGGTAAGGAAAAATGATTTGCTCAAGGAGGGAAGTTTTCAGAGATGGTTTTCATCCAGGTGCCAGGTTCAGTGTTGAGTTGACACTTTAGCACGCTGTTGTTTCTCAGAGTGCATTAGATGATTACATTCACCCTAATACATTAATTATACACAACAAATAAAAAATCCTTACAATGCAGTGGCACTTTGTGATTTAGCTCATTTAAAAAAGAGAGGAGAGAAAGAAATAGAAGAGGGCAGGTGCTTTAAAAAATGATGATTTTAGGGCTGGAAAGATTGCTCAGCAGTTAGAGCACTTGCCTGCAAAGACTAACTCCCCAGCACCCACGTAAAGCCAGATGCACAAAGTGGTGCGTGCATCTGGAGATCATTTGCAGCGGCTGGCTGAGGCCCTCCCACATGACCTTTCTCTCTCTTTTACTCTCTTCTCTCTGCTTGCAAATAAATAAATAAATAAATAAATAAATAAATAAATAAATAAATATTTTAAAAATGACTATTTTAGAAAAGTGTAATTGATGTGCATTTTTCTTTTGCACTTTTAATGTGAAGTTTTCCTTCTTATTCAAAAGGGTTATGTGTTCATTTGCTTTGAGGAAGATTAGGATTGTTTCAGGAGAAACAAACTTTATTTTCAGCAAAGAAGTTTGGGTAAATAGTCTTTCCTTAAGATTCAGAATAGAGGGTGTGGAGAGATGGATCCACCCCATTAAAGGTGCCTGCTTGCAAAGCTTGATGGACCAAACTTGATTCCTCAGTACCCGCATACAGCCAGATGCACAAAGTGGCATATGCATCTGGAGTTCCTTTACAGTAGCAAGAGGCCCTGGAGCCTCCATTCTCTCTCTCTGTCTCTCTCACTCTCTCCCTCTGCTTGTAAATAAATAAATAAAATATTTTTAAAAAAAGATTTGAAGTAGTCTATTGTATATTTACTTGTTTATTTGCAGTGCTGGGGCTCAAAGCCAGGGCCTCACAAATGCTAGGTAAAACACACTGCCACGAAGCCCCAACCACAGCAGAGTGGGTTATGTTAGCATTCTCGGCAAAATAGAAGTATTTTCACAAGGCTTTACAATGATCAAAGAATTTATTTCTAAAACTCTCTTACCAACCCTTACAGTTAAATGACCATGAACTTTCTTCCAGAGCTTGGTAAGAATGCTTCTTCCACCCTTCAACCTGAGCTGGGAGGCTGAGCACCCTCAGGAAGGACACTTTCACTTAGGGGCTGTTCCTGACACAGACTGGAATAAGGAGAAAGCCTGTTCTATTTGAATGATCAATCTAGAAGGAGAATGAAACAGAATCGGAACAAAGAAACCTAATAACCAGTTCTGTGTCCAGGATCAATTTCCTTCTATTGGACTAGGACGGCCAGCAGAGAGTGTGATAAATTCTCTTTGATGAGTGAGCCTTCCTTCATGCATCTGTCTATCCATTGCCCAGGGAGTCAGAAGGAACACTTGAAAGTCATATGCAGAAACCTCATCCCAATGTGATAGCATTTGATGGGCAGTAATTAGATCACAAAGGCAAAAACTTCAAGGAGGAGATTAACACTTACCAGAGAGGTCTCAGAGAATGCACTCACCCCTGTCGCCAGGTGAGGATCAGTGAGGAGGCACCAGCTGGGGCTCAGGAAGCGGAACTTCACCAGACATGGTGGAATTTGTTGGTGCCCCCACCTTGGACTTCTCAGCTGCTAGAAATGGGTGTTATGAACTCACTATGTTGATAAATTCTCTAGTCTAGTAACCCCGATGACGTGACACAGGTTTCAGAGAGTCTAGTCTCTGGGATGGGGCTGTGTGTTGCATGGCCGGGGACAATGATTCTTTCCTGGCAGAAGGAGGCAACTCTGTTGGCCAATCTGGGAATGCTCTCCTGCTCCCTGGAGGTTCATGTGTTATATGGAACCTGTCAATGTTCCCCACGTATCCTGATGAGGCCATACAGAAGCAGTGAGTGTGCAGGGCCAACTGAATCATGAAGTTGGGAGTGAGGCCCCTGGCTTTCAATTTAACACTTTAATTATGTTATAAATATTGTCAAACATAGCCCAACCCTCAGTAGGCCACAAAGTTAGTTGTTTTTTTTTTTTTGTAGCATTGATTTTCATTCAGTTGGTATTTTATTTGAAACTTTCCTAGTAAGAACTTGTCATTTCTTAGCCTTGGTGTTCATGATATAGGCCAATCATGTATAAATTGTTATTCAGAGGTCTATCCAATGCTCTAAAAGCCAAAGAGCGGAAAAGCAAAAGAAACAATCTGCTCAAGGATCAAAGAAACAAGGAAGGGTTAGAAGCAGACAGGAGCTAACTAAAGGATAATTAGGTATTAATTGGAAGGAGCTGGGTGCTGGTGGATATATGATCAAGGGTGGAACATTCTAGGACCATCATCAAAAGACATGGAAAGCAAAGGCCTTGAGTGCTGAGGGATCTCAAATAGCCTGGGTGGCCTGGAACATGGCATCCGGAATGGACTGGAGGTTGGTGGGGGAGGGGAAGGTGCAGGTGAGAAGGGTGAGGGATTGATGGCTCACTGTGGGGTATGTGTTCATCGTGTTGGCGCTGAAAAGGATTTCCAGTGAAGCAGTGAAGTGATCATTGGTAGTAAAAGACCTCTAGCTGAGAAATCACTGGTGACTCTGGCGGACAGAGAGACCTTGGGCTGGATGCCATGTCTAGGCTTGTCCTCCTTTCAGGATGGGCCGTGCCCCAGACCATCCTGTCCCTTTCATGTGGTACTCAGAGCCTGGGGATCAGACTTGTCTACACAGGGCCCCAAACATCACACACTTTCTCTATGGATTAACGACTAACATATATTTCTTCACAAGAGAAAGAGAATCAGGCCAGTTCCTTTATGAAAAAAAAAATTGAAATAAAAGCATAAAGCACGAGTTAAGAGTGTTGCACCAAATTTGATTGTTACTCAATGAAGGCGACATCTCAGGTTATCAAAGATTATAATTTGTTGTGCAGATCATCAAAATCATAGAACACACTCCATGAAGTGTATTAATACATTATTGAATTAACACATTATCCTCGTAGACAATGGTACATGTGCACATGCCCCCTGATGATATTAAACTACAAACTTTGAAATAACCCTTATTTTTCCCTGGAGTTACTTGCCGAGCTAAAGGAAGCATCTACACCCATTGCTAAAGAACTGACTAAATGGGCTTTCATTTGAGGAACAAGCATTCTTTCTTGAAACCCCAGTCAAGTATTCTCATGAGCAACGCCAGAGCCATTGCATATTTTTATTATTTTATATTTTCATTTTTACCATTCCAATTTTCATCTGCCTGTGAAGTTGTCGTGGGTTTCACCACAAACCTCCAACCATTTCTCACCTCCAGCTTTGTATCAGAGCGGTTCCTGGGAGAAGAATTAGAGAATGACTTGTAGGTATTTTCTCCCTCCTCTGCTTCCTACTGTCTCCCTCCCTCTCCCCTTCCTTCCTTGTCCCCTTCCCCCTTCTACTTCTTTTGTATCCCTGGTTGGCTTGGTACTCACTCTGTAGCCAAGAATGGTCTGGAATTCACAGACATCCTCCTGCTTCAACCCCCTAAGTGCTGGTTTGACAGGCGTACCTCCCCATGCCTGACTTCAAGATACATTTTGGCAATAAGAAAATATTCTTTTTCCTGTTTTGACAAGCTCAAGTGTACTTATAAAACATTAAACAGAAATAAGTGGTTCTGTACTAAGCCAGAACTTAAAGAAAATTAAAAGTCTCTCATCAGTCCCCAGCCATGTGTGTCACATTTGCTGCAGAGCCTAGATCATGGGGGTGTGTTTGGGTTATTTTGTTCTTTTCTAATGCTGGTGATTGAACCTAAGACCTCTCACATGCTAGACAAGTGCTCTGCCACTGAGCTCTGTCCTCTGCCTCTTTTAACTTTGAGATAGGGTCTCACTAAGTTGCCAAGGCAGGTCTTGAACTCACGCTCCTCCTTTCTCGGCCTCTAGAGTATCTGGGATTGCAAACCTGTGCCACCAGGCCTGGATTTTAATTCTCCTTTAACAAAAGGGTGAGGTTATCCTATAAGGACCAAGTAGGAAAGGAATAATTCAAAGGCTCCTGAGGGAGGTCAGAGATCTTGGCTGAAAACCCAGATGTGAAGAGCAGGAGAGGCTGTTGCTTAGAACAGGGGTCCTGGGGGAAGAAGAGCGGGAGTGAGCAGATCTCTTTGAGAAAGGAACTACCAGGATGGAGCATGTCAACATCTTTCCAAATCGAGCTCTCAGACAAGGGTGTGGTTCTGGGTAATAGGAAACGCAACTCCTCTTCCAGAAATGCTGCCAAAGGTCAAGTGTGTTCTCTAGAGGCCGGCTCTCTAGGGAGTTCGATTCAAATCTAACCAACGCTTATTATAACCACTCACAACTAGCTTCCCAGTAGCTTTAGTAACTAATCACAGTTTTGCAATGACTCCAGAAGTGCATATTAAATGGACCCACTTTTTAGATTAGGAAATTGAGTATGGGAGAGGTTGAGTCACCTAAGATTAAAGACATGATCATTAGACGGTCTGGATTCAAACCTTGGAACCCTCTCCGTTGAGATCTGTGTCTCTATGTCTTCCCTCTGAAGGTACTGTCTTTCCCTGTTTCGTTTCTGTCCTGTAACTCGCTGGAAACCAAGTGCTCAGGGCGACAGACTCGGATGGGCTTCTGCCTGCCAAACCTCAGGAGACCAGGCAAAGCCAGAAGGTAACTGCCAACAGAGCCAACTTGGTACGTATGGCTTAGGAGAATTAAGAGGTGAGTTCGAATTCTTACAGGCTCTTCCTTCCCCCTTCTCTGCTCTGGCATTTAAAGGCAAACCAAACTATGAGCTATGGAAACTCGGCTGGTTTGCTGAGTCCATAAGCCAAATATAGAGATAGTTCAACAAACATTGCTCATTTCAGAATATTCTTTTACTTAAATGTTAGCCCTGGCCCCTACCAAGCTGAAGCCATGCGTGTTTTAAAGACTCACTGTCGTAATAACAATGGCAGAAGTGATAGTGTGGACAGCAGTGGGCTGCCACCTTTGGCACTCCCCACATGAAGGTCTGCTCTGAGTGTCGTGTGTGGATCAATGTCACCCTCACGACTCTATGAGGAACGTGCTATTGAAGCAGGTTGGACCAAGGTGTGGAAGAAGAGAAGCAAAGAACCAGGCAGCCAGAAGCAGAGGCAAGCGCTGAGCTGCAGGGCGAAAGGACATGAGATGTCTCCCAACGCAAACACAAGACCACCCAAGCCAGCAGGAACCAACATAGCAGGTAGGCAAGAGAGGGGACTGTCCATTGTCCTTAGATTCATTACAATGGCATCTGCATATCCTCAGCCTTGAAAATGTCTGTTCTCATCATGTATCTGACGCCATGTCCCCATCTGAAAACCCCACAGGAAGACAGAAAAGGTCAGTAAACTTTATTCTGGGAAAATACTGACCCATTCTTGAAATTCTCACCTTTTTCCTACCTTAACTCATGAATGTTCAACTTTCCCATTAAAAAGCACCCATAAAAGCAAGGCCCGGGGTATAGAATTCTGGCACAAATCTCTAATTCTCTACGGGAGGATGGCAAGTTCAAGTCCTGCTTTTAGGTACAGAGTAAGTTGAAGGCCAACCTGGGGAACTCAGTGAGACTCTGTTTAAAAAAAAAACGATTAAACAAGGCTGGAAATACAGTTCATTGGCAGAGTGAGAGTGTTAGCTTAGCTAGACCAAGGCCTTGGGCTCATCAGTACCCGTTATTAAAAGAAAATAAACATTCCCACCACCAAAGCTACTCAAAAATCTCAGCAGCGTGTTTCTTCAGAAGCCCTTGACTGGGTCTCTTTGCTCTGTGATGAACTTCCAATCCTTCCTTTGTCTTATTTCTGAATTCTTTTTGATGGGGACAAGAAGCTTGATGTAAAGTATCAATGTCTTCTCTGTTTTATTTTAAAAAGTACTTTTATTTATTATTATTATTTTTTTAAAAAATATTTTATTTATTCATTTTCAAGCAGAGAGCTAGAGAGAGAGAGAAAGAGAGAGAGAGAGTTAGAGAGAGAGAGAGAGTTAGAGAGAGAGAGAGGGCGTACCAGGGCCACCACCTTGTGGGTCTGGCTTATGTGGGTCCTGGGGAATTGAACCAGGGGCCTTGGGCACTGGAGGCAACTGCCTTAACTGCTGAGCCATTTCTCCAGCCCTATTTATTATTTTTATGAGAGAGAGAAGGGGGGGAGAATGTTCACACCAGGGCCCCCTGCCACTGAACCAGCTCCAAACTCATGCAGACATGTGCCACTCTGTGTATGTGGCATGGCGTGGGTCTCAGGGAGTAGAGTCTGGACATGAGGCTTTGCAAGCTCGCACCTTTACCAGATAAGCCATCTCTCCAGCCCCAATCTCGTCTCTCTATTATTCAGATCTGACCAGTCTTTATGAATATAAATATTTTATTTACATAGGTTATAGTCTTATATCCTCTCATCCCCCATCTCCATTACCCTGAGGGTCCTCCTCAGTAGGCTACTTGGTGTTCATTGTGGGCAGTTAAGGCTTCTGTTAGTTGCTGGGGTTGGGGGCTGTGCCTCAGGTATTTCTGCCCACCCTGTGGTCCTTACAGTTTTCCTGCCTCTTCTGCATCAACCCCTGATTGTCTTAGCAGTTTACTTTCGGTGTTCACTTCTCTGTAGCCTCGTTATTTTTGTTACAATGCATTTCAGTTCATCTCCGTGTTTGTTGCTATTTCCCTGGAGGTGGTTGTCAGGTTAGCATTGGGAGCCATACTGGCGTTGGTGCTTCCTCTGTGGTTTCTTCTGGACCCCAGTGAATGTGGTAGGGGCCCTTCCTGCGCAGTCTTTATCATGCTCATTACTACTAGTAACCCCATTTCACCGATTCATCCATAGGAAAAAGAAGGAAACGAGTCATTGAGCAATTTCCCGAGTCACATAGCTGCTACAGGATTCACAGTCATGTAGCCTGGTTCTAGAATGCATGATGAAAACATAGCCAGCGTGCCCTTGTGTTGATAGAGTGATAGGAACAAAGGTCTCCAGTAGAAGATGGAGGGTCAGATCTTGACGTGTCCTTGATTTCCGGTGGGACTTTAGAAAATGTATCCTGATCATTCATTCAGGAATTTTTCAGCTCAGGGCACCCTTTCTGAGCTAATTGTACTACATGCTTGGATTTTGTGGTAAACCAGGAGGACAGATTCCTGCTCCTGGGAAGTTCACAGCGGAGGCATTAATTATTATTAATTAATTATGACTGTAGGAAGTGCTATGTTATGAGCCTGAAGATCAACAGGACTACTCACTTCAATGCCTTCATATTTCTTGCATCATTTAACTGTTATGGAGATAAATGAGCGCGTAGATCAGAACACTCTATAAAAGAAACCAACACATGCATTTTAATATATTACCATCGTGATTTCAAGGGCACACTCATGTGTGTGATAATCTGCTTCAAATTGGATTTTACCACCATCTAGTAGTCTATAGAGTACAGTTACTTTTTAAATATTAAAAACCTCAGTAGGTGGCTCAGAATGACTTTTAGGCTTCCTAGCCACAGGGGAGTCCCAGAAAGGAAGTTGGGAAGAAAATGCAAATAGCATACCTATAGCCATGTTGCACAAACAAACCAAACCTATGTTTTATAAACTTGAGAATTTTCATGTCACGTAACTATGTAAGTCTACATCTTTTTCTCTCTCTTGTCTTTCTCTCTATTTACATATATTTGTGTGTCATATAATAGCATATTTGGCATGTCATCTAAAACTTCAATGTTTTGTTTGTTGGGTGTGTATGTCTTTGTGTATATGTGTTCATATACGTGAGTGCAGGCACACGTGTGCCAGAATGTGCATGTGGAGGTCAAAGGACAGTGGCTGTTAGGGAGCGTCTGGTAAATTCCCATGTCTCCACCGAAGATGTTTACCATAGCTTCTGGCTTTTTATGTGGGGTCCTTGGAGCGTGACTCAGGCTACTCAGATTGTCCAGCAAGCACTTTATCCACTGAGCCATCTCCTCAGCTTTTTTTTTTTCCAAATTTTAAACCAATAATTTTGCAATCTGATCCGACCATTTTATCTTACATATTAAAAAAGTAAATGTTTAAAATTTTGATTATACTCTTTGAATCCAGAATTTAAGTATGTCTGGCAGTCAGTAACATTCCAGAAGGCAATGAGATTCATGTGCCTGTATTTTAAAGTTTCATGTTCAAAGTTTCCAGACAACCCAAGTAACTTTAAAAAAATGTTCTTGAGGGTAGTTAAGTATTATTTCAATGGCTACTTTTACTGGAAATAATGTCTTTAACTTGGAGTTCCTTGCTATATCTTCAGCTAGGTAAACAGTGTTTAATTTCTTGGAAATTTAGATTTCTACACACATATTTTATTCTTTTAATCATTAAATAAATGAAAATCCTTTTAGTTTTTTTAATAAGCGAATTTGATTTTTCTTTTTTGTCTTTTTATTTATTTATCTGCAAGCAGACAGACAGACAGACAGACAGAGAATGGATTCACCAGGGCCTCCAGCGGCTGCAAATGAACTCCAGATGCATGCACCACTTTATGCATCTGGATTTACATGGGTACTGGGGAATGGAGCATGGGTTGTTAGGTTTTTCTGGCAAGTGCCTTAACTACTGAGCCATCTCTCCAGCCCTCCTTTTAAACAAGAGTCTCAGCTTTTCAAATGGCCAGGACACTTTGCTGAAATTGTGACTGGAGGCACACAGTGCAGGGCAGGGAAAAAGAACCCAAGACAAGCTTTATCCTAACATTTTGAGGCAGACTACAGCAATCTTCCTCTGTGGGTTTCTGAGAGGCATGTCCCACGGCTTAAATCCTCTGTCCTTATCTATCTATAGCTATGATGCTGCTAGGGAACTCTTTCCTAGGTTTCTGCTGAGTTATTTTTCTTTTGTAATTTATGCAAACGCTGAATCCTAGATTTCTGAGGCTAATTTCACAAGGGAAAAGTTTGATCTATTTAGAGACTTTCTCTTAGAGGGAGGGAGCCCTGAGCCAACACCACCTTATCTCACCTTTGGATTTGAACCAAGCCACTGGGTCTTTGGGTTCTGAGTAAGAAAAGGAAGTGCTTTAAAAGACCTAAGGGTTTCCTTCCTTTGCTGTATTTACTTCTGTCTTCTTCCTGCCTCTTTCTGACCTGGTGATGGCTGATTCAGGGGAAGGATGATGTCAAGATACCCTCACCAGTTGCGAGGAAAAATGGGAATTTATGTGTCTTCCCTTCAGAATGATTGATTCTATGGGTCCGCATTTATCACCTTGCTCCTCATTACCAGCTCATCTCTGCCCATTGCAGGGTGACCTCATTAATGCTGCCTGGCCCTTCCCTGCTCCACTGGGCGTCTACAGGTTCTGTGTGTGAGGGTTAATGAGAGTCTGAGTCATGGAGTTAGGCACTCACCTTTCCAGAAGCACAGGGACTGCACTCAGATGTGCCACATTGACCGAAGGGGATGCCCTCATCTTCTTGTTGACGTTATCCATGGCTCAATAACTGTTAGACAGCCGACAGGCCCCTGAATGCTAAGTCCTCTGCTCTCAGGGGTCAGTTCACCATCGCAGAGGGTCTGCTGTGCAGACAGCACGGCCCCATGCAGAGCCAGGGAGCAGGCCACAGAGTCAAGTGCACACAGCCTTGGAACATCTGCTCTATTTAAGTGGAAAATGAGAAACCTTGAGGAGAAAACCAATGTTCATGTTTGCTATCTAGTGTCCAAGTTGGGTACATTTCCAGGGTGAAATCAAAAAGCTTTAAAGAGATTTCGCACTGGAGGCAGGTCCTCAGGGTGCCTCCATCTCCCTCCCCTACTTGGCCACTCCGCTGCAGCTTAGGGCGTTTCAGTGGGAAAGTCGGAGCCTAACAAATCAAGACTGTGTTTTCCATACACTGGGTCATGACCCACCAGTGGGTTGTGAAAATAAATTGAGTGGGTTACAGCTGCCATTTAAACAAAATGAAACAAGTCATAAGAGGCAGAACACCTGGGTTAGGATGAAAAGTATGTTATTAATGGTCACGGTAAAGACATGTTTCAAAGCTGTTGCCCTAAGCAGTAAGTTTTCACTTAAAAATATTTTTATTTATTTCTTTGTAAGGAGAGAGAGAAAGAGAGGGGGGTGTGCACCAGGGACTCTTGCTGCTGCAAATGAACTCCAGATTCATGCATTACTTTGTGCCTCTGGCTTTATCTAGGAACTGGAGACTTGAACCTGGGCCACCAGGTTTTGCAAGCAAGTGCCTTTAACCACCATCCCATGTAATGAATTTTCAACAACTTCTTTTTATGCCAAAAGCAAACATCAAAACCATTAAAAATCTTTCTGGGAGAGAAGTCATGTGTGTTAGGGGAGGAAGCCACCGTTATCTAATAAATAGGCTCCCGCCCATGATTACGCAAGTGACCCTAATTTAAGTCAGTGGGTCAAAAAACCAGAATGCATAAGGCATGGAAGCACTATGAGGGTCTCATGGGAGGGGGAATAGAAGGGAGAGGATAAGTAGGGGATGAAAACACACTGTATGGAATTGTCCAAAAAATAGGTCTCTGAAAAAATACTGAAGTTGATCAGAAGAAATATTTTATAATGACGGATATTGGCCACAGTGGACAAGCAACAGCATAAGAAACTCCATGCTTGTTGTCAACAGCTCTAGATGCTCTTGTCACTTCATGATTTCTTCTTGAAGCAACCCTAAATTCTCCATGATCAAACATACAACTAATTCAGAATACAATTCATTCAAGGCTGAGGGTGTGTGTGTGTGTGTGTGTGTGTGTGTGTGTGTGTGTGTGTGTGTGTGTGTGTGTGTGTGTGTGTATTTAGTCTGGTTCCTATGGGAAGAAAAACATTGTTAGAAAATGAAATCTTTGCACACAGTTTGTTATTTCGAGCTCTTTCTGTTGCACGACTGCTTTAAAAAGTTTAAAATATAAAATTGTTTAGATAATGGTGTCCAAGTCATAAAGTTCTCTTCCAGATGTCCTGCTTAAGTGAGTTTCTTTCCAGCCTGTGTATATAACCCCGCGCTCAGAGGCATGGCTTATGTTAGAATCATCTGTTTCTATGACCTTTGCCTTTATTGATTTGTTTTCTTTTTTCTCTATTTTTAATGTTGCCTTTGAGATTAAAGTCATTTTTCTTCTGCAGTAGTAGGCGAACAGTGACTTTGCTTTTGGGAAATAGGAATGGGTGGAACCATAAAGTATTTTTCTGTTGTTAGTTTTGTTTTCAGTAATTCTATTTAGGGGGCAGGGCTTTGAGGGTGAGTGCTTGCTGTGCCAGCCTGAGGAACTGAATTTGGTTTCCTGTAACCATGTAAAGAGCCGCATGTCTGTGACCCCAGAGTTGATGGAGGCAGAAACAGGAGGATCACTGGGGATCCTTGATCAGCCAGACTGAAAAACTGCTGAGCTCACAGCTGACCCTTCAGCATTCCGGTGGGAGGTCAGTCTGTCATCAGTTGAATGACACATTTCCCCTTTCTGTGGGGTATTGGGGTACCAGATCAAGTATCTCACCCTGGGAAACACCAGGTACATATCAGGAAGTTCAGTTTCAAGCTGTAATTTTCCTCCTTCAGAGTGACCCTCCTCTGAAGCTACAGTTAGCGGAAAGCAATAAGACTATGGTGACCAGGAAAGTGCGTGTACAAGGTACATTAGCTGTAGGTCTGCAACCTCTGTAACAATGACTTGTCTCTCTCACAAACACGCAGGGTAGTGGGACATGGCAGCTCATGTCTGGAACCCTGTGAGACCAGCAACCAGCCTTAGCTGGACCCAGAGTACGCATCAAGAAAAGGCTGGCTCTTTAGCTTCTCTGATGTCCTAAGAACAAGCTTGAGGCCACTAGTGGTCTGGAAATTCAATCCAGCCCAGTGGAGGCCATGAGGTCATGCTCCTGTGAGGACCCAGGTAGCAGCCATGGCAGCGTTCTTCTAGCTAGCTCCAAGTCAGTGAGAGAAAAGAAATAAGGTGGAATGGTGGGGAGACCTAGTTTCCTCCTCTGACCTCACATAAGAGCACATGGAACTGCGCATCTGAACGCACACATGCACACAACACACACATACAACACACATGCTACATACACAACATACACATGTGCATACAGCACACACATGCACACACACTACACACATGCACTCACACACACATACAAACAAATCTATTCAGATAGCAATGAGATATAAACACTGTCTCATAAAGATAAAGGTTATTTAGCTTGAACTAAAAAGTCTCTCAATAGCAGTTAATATCTATGGAACACTTAGTAGCTAGAGCTATTCAAAGCACTTCAGAGGTATAATCTTATTCAATCTTCACAACAGCTCTAAATGAGAGGCATTGATATTATTCCGATTTGTCTGAAGTAGAAACTAAGAATCACAGAAGTTAAGTAATTTTCCTAAAGTGTCACAAGTATAAAGATTGTTGGACCTTTAATAGGACTCTTTTTTTTAAAAAAATAAATATATTTATTTACTTATGAGAGAGAGAGAGAGAGAGAGAGAGAGAGAGAGAGAGAGAGAGAGAGAGAGAGAGAGAGAGAGAGAGAGAGAGAGATGGATGGGACCTCCAGGGCCTCCAGCCTCTGTGAACAAACTCCAGATGCATGTGTCACTTTGTGCATGTAGTATTCCATGGGTACTGAGAAAT
>PVHP010005940.1:0-62800 GCA_004024765.1 Zapus hudsonius
GGTGGGCAGAAAGTACCACAGAGGAGGGAAGAAAAAGAAAAGGGAAGAGAAAAAAGAGGGAAAAAATATAAAGGAGTAAACAAGAAAAAAGACTGGCAAAAACCTGAAGGGAGGGGCTGGGCAGATGTGCTGGAGATGTGGAGGCCTGGTGGGGGGGCTCTGTAAGAGCCCAGGTCCCAGTCAGCAGGTCAAAACAAATCGTGATCTTTGATTTTTAAAAATATTTTTATTTATGTATTTGCAAGCAGAGAGAGACAGATGAGAAAGAGAATGGGAATGCCAGGGCCTCCAGCCACTATGAACGAACTCCAGATACACGCACCACTTTATGCATCTGGTTTTACATGGGCACTGGGGAGTCAAACTTGGGTCATTAGGTTTTGCAGGCAAGTGCCTTGCCTGCAATAAGGTATCTCTCCAGCCCTGATCTTTGATTTTTGTGTGCACTGTGTTTATGCTTGTGGGCCCAGGTATGCATGTAAATGCATATGAACTGTATGCTGTGTAGAACCCAGAGGTTGACATAGATGTCTTTTTAAACACCTTATTTTTCCAGGACAAGGCCTCTCACTGAACCCAGATCTAACTCACTTCTATGGAGACATGTGTTAGCCAGGAAGCCCTAAGCATCCTTGTCTTACCTCCCCAGCATGAATCACAGCCATGCCCCACATTCATGCATGTGATGGTTAGGTTTTTTTGTCAACTTGATCTTTTTAATTATCTTGGGTAGATCTCTGAGGATGTTTACATGAAGGCAGCCTCTCAGCAAGGGGCAAGATGTAAAGAAGCTCAAAGAAGCTGAAAGTTAACATCCTTTGCTGTGTGAGCAGTGCAGGAAGGAAATTCTAGAGACTCAGGAAGCCATTAAGTCTGGGAAAGGGTTGTAAGACCCCACCCTAAGCCTATATAAAGGAGAAGAAATTCTCTCCTTGGCCCCTCTTGCCTGTTTGCTGTTCTGTGTGTGTGTGATGTAAGTGATGGGTTTTTCTCTCTGCTTGGACCTGTGAAAGAGGACCAGCCTCTTTCACTTTTATGGGACTTCCCCTGGATCAGTAGCTTGAATAAATCGTTTCCTCCCATAAACTGTGCCTGGTTTGGAGATTCATCCCAGCGACATGTGGCTGACTATGACAATGTGGTTGCTAGAGATGTGAGTGCATCCTGATGTTTACACGGCAAGCATTCTACTGACTGAGCTGTCTCCCCAACCCTCTTGTTTCTTATCTATTTATGTATTATGTATTAGGTACTGTCTCGCTCTAGCCCAGGCTGACCTGGAACTCACTCCGTAATCCCTGGCTGCCCTCAAACTCCCAGCAATCCTCCTACCTCTGCCTCCAGAGTGCTGGGATTAAAGGTTTGCACCACCTCTCTTATTTTTTAATATAGGCACTTTGTTGTTATAAACGTCTGTTTGTACTACTTTGACTACTTCTCACAGGTTTGATACGTCTTTATTTCCATTCAACATTAGATATTTTTAAATTTCCTTCTTAGTTTCTTTGACCCATTCATCATTCAGTGGTCTATTGTTCAGTCGCTAAGAGTTTGTGTAGGTTCTGTGGTTCCTCCTGCTGTTGATTCCTGTGTTCCCCCACCACCACCCCACTGTGGTTACATGGATTTCAAGAAATTATTTCAAACGGATTTGTTTTGTTCCATGTCTTCCTGCCTTTTATGGTTTTAGTTGAAAAATGTGCTGTGTGATTCTTATGAGTTTGCATATTTATGTGACTTAGTACTCATCCTTGCAGTTTCAGTATTTTTTCTTTCTTCACTGTGTTTAGTGGTTTGAGCTATAACATGGCATGAAGATGTTTTTCTGGTGGCTTTCAGCCTCTGGAGTTTAAATGGTCATCTTTTCTGCGATATTTATGAAGTTTTCTGCTATAATACTACTGAATATACTGTTTCTGCTTTTATTCTGAAGTTCTCCTTTGTCTATCCCCATGATTCAAATCTGGTTCAGCATACATTTTATTATTGTGTTTCTTTTCATGTCTGAATGTTCTTAATTCATTTCTTGTAATCTATTTCCTGATATACTTCCATTTGATCCATTCTATTGGTGAGAATTTAAGGATTTTTTACTTAGGAGTTTTTCATTTCTAAAATTTCAATTTAGTTTTGTCTCATTTCTAACTCTACATTGAATCATATTTTATATTATGCATTAATTTTTTTTTGTTTTTTGAGGTAGGGTCTCACTCTAGCCCAGGCTGACCTGGAATTCACTATGTAGTATCAAGGTGGCCTCGAATTTATGGACATCCTCCTACCTCTGCCTCTGAGTGCTGGGATTAAAGGCATGTGCCATCACGCCTGGCTGCATTAATTTTTTATCAGGTATAATTTATTTTTTTCTTTGAATTCATTTACACGTTTATTTGTATCCTCTTTGATTTCTCTAAACATTCTTATATTATTTTTAAATGTTTTGATTTATTTGAGTAACAGAGAGAGAGAGAAGAAATGAGCAATCCAGAACCTATTGTCACTTCAGGTGAACTCCATATACATGTGCCAATTTGCACACCTGGCTTTATGCGGGTACTGGAGAATTGAACCTGGGCCAACAGGCTTTGTATGCAAGTGCCTTTAACCAATGAGCCACCTCCCCAGCCCATCATCATTTTCTTAAATTCCTTCAACAGGCATTTTTGGTAAATGTTGTTGTTTTTTTAATAAGACACCTTATTAATAGCAAAGCAAAGTAATAGTTTGAATGCAATGCTAAAAGGATAGTGGGCCACTGAAGTGAAGAAAACTTAAGAACATTGGTAAACTTCTTTATGAAACACCCACTGGCAAAAACAGAAGGGCCTGACATGTGGTTAACTTATCAAAGTTTTAGACTGCTAGAAAAAGGGGGCTGGTGAGATGGCTTAGCAGTTAACGCACTTGCCTGCAAAGCCTAACAACCGGAATTAAATTCCCTAGTGCCCATATAAAGCCAGGTGCACAAGGTGGCATATGTATCTGGAGTTCTTTTACAACAGCTAGAGGCACTGGTATATGTATCTGGAGTTCTTTTACAACAGCTAGAGGCACACACTCTCTCTCTGTTTCTCTCTCTCTAAGAAAGACAAGAGAAGGAAGCACAATTTCATGCCACCTTTATTTCTATCATCTGAAATATTGAATTACTGTCATGTTATAAGAAGTAGGTGAGAAGTGGCTTTGACTTTATGACTTTCATAGTTCTTAAAGCTGGTATCTTTAATCTTTTGAGGCTGTTTCCTAGAATTTTCACTAAAAAGTTCTTGTCCATTCCCATAATCAATTCTAATAACCAGCAATAACCAAATGGTAACAACCAAGTGTATTTTGTCATTATGTTAGATTCATGTAACACTCACTGACAGAAGGTATTTATAAAAGCAAATACAGTACAGAGTGGTTGTAAAGACCTTGTTCCTAACTCAGGATTTGATGACAAAATTAGAATAGCAGTGACAAAAACCATACTCAAATTCACCAACTGTGAAGCAAACACTATAAAAGACAGAACTTTATATTTGTTTTGTTCTTTAAAGCAAAAGTCTCACTGGAGCCCAAGCTGGCCTTGAACTCATGGCATTCTTCCTACCTCAGCCTCCCAGGTTCTAGGATTAAAGATGTGTGCCAGCACACCTGGCCACATCCCAGAAGTCCAATGACATATGTTGTATATGAACACAGCCCCACAGAGGTTACCAGCATCTAAGAAGAGTTCTTGGAAGATGATGGCAAAGAAGGTGTGGATTGCACGTAACAGAAAGGGCATTTACAACTGGATAGGAGGAATTGTTTCCAATACTTTATCTAGTGTAACAGAACCACTGTAGGGACAAAACAGCTCTGAGAGGATTTTGCATGCCACAAAAAAAAATGATAAATGCTGGTCATTACATATTACATACTTATATTAAAATATCATAGTATATCACACACATGTTTATTTACTATATGCAAAAATTTTTTTAAAAATTTATTTATTCATTTTCAAGGAGAGAGAGAGAGAGAGAGAGAGAGAGAGAGAGAGAGAGAGAGAGAGAGAGAGAGAGAGAGAGAGCGTGAGCACACCAGGGTCACCTCCTTGTGGGTCTGGCTTATGTGGATCCTGAGGAATTGAACCCGGGGCCTTAGGCACTGGAGGCAAGTGCCTTAACCGCTGAGCCATCTCTCCAGCCCAATTTACTATATGCAAATTTTAAAAGACTATAGCACCCAGACAGTCAGTTTTAAAAGCTAACAAAATCTAGGATATATAACTTCGTGAATATAAGATATGACATATTAGTGGTTTCATTTATTTCTCCACACAAAACCTATTCAATGGGCCAGTGATGTAGCTTGGATGGTGCAGGTTAGATCCCCAGTAGCACATAAACCAAGCACGGTATTGCGTGTCTGTAATCCTAACATTTAGGATGTGAAAGCAGCAGGAAGCATCAGAAGTTTAAGGTCATCCTTGACTACTACATAGTGACTACTACGAAGTAGACATTCAACAGATCTTAGCTACTATTATTAGTATAATCCTTTTCCAAAGGAAAATGTAATAATGACTGGACTTCTAAAACATCTTCACAAATTATTTTTAAAATGTAAACATACACAAGCAGATCAAGAGAGGTTTTAAAAGATACTTCTGAAGAGGCAAAAATTCGGACCATTAGAATCTTCAGAAAGGGAAAAATAATAAAGATTTTTAAAGGCTCTGAACTCCCTTCCGCCCTCACCCCTGAACCTCCACTACCACCAGACTAGAAACTCCAGGACTGACCATACTCTAAATCCCTGGGTCCAGAAGGGTAGGGTCCGGCCTACTTGGGTACAACCTTGGCCTCTACTTGCTATAACTGGGATCAGCCACACTAGGCCTGAATTGCCTTCCGGCCCTGCCCACCAAAGCCCCAGGTACCCAGTAGGGTAGGCCAACAGGGTAGGGTAGGCTAAGGTTATCCACTCCCGATGTACAGCCACTCACTGTCTAGCCTGGCCTGCCTGGGAACTGCACACAAGTAAAAGCCTGCTCATATTCAAGTGTACCCACCCTAAACCTGTGGACAGACTGCCATCCCACAGCCACCTAGATCAAGGAGAATTGGGGATAACAACTCATTGTTTGCCCACTAAATAATGAAACTCATTATGGACAAAAAAAAAAAAAAAAAAAAAAAAAAGAACGCAGCCGGGTGTGGTGGCACATGCCTTTAATCCCATCATCGAGGGCCTCAGTGGACGAGGCAGGAGGAGGGAAACAGTGACATCAACACAAGACCTGTACATCCAAAGTTTCTATTTATTAAAAAAAAAAATCTCCCAATCCAAAAAAAGTCCAGGCCCGGATGGATTCACTGCCCAAGTCTACCACACCTTTAACTAAGAACTAAAATCACTACTTTTCAATTATTTTACCCAACTGAAAAGGAATACTCCCTGACTGCGTCTATGAAGCTGGCATTACACTAACACCAAAACCAGACACAAAAATAGTATGCTACAGATCAATATTCATAATGAACTTAGAGGCAAAAATTCTCAATATTATTTTTGCAACTCAAATCCACGTATATACTAAAATATTATCCACCTCCATGAAGCAGATTTCATCCCAGGCATGCAGAGTTGATTCAACATACAGAAATCAATAAACACAATATATCACATAAATAGACGTAAGGACAGGAATCACATGATCATTTCAACAAATGCAGAAAAGGTCTTCAACATTAAAATGCTGGAGAGACCAGGGATGGAAGGATCCTATCTCAGCAGACTAAGGACTATATATAACAGACCTAAGGCCCATCATACTAAGTGGGGAAAAAATTTTGGAGCATTCCCACTAATGTCTGGAACAAGACAGAGTGTTCACTTTGACCACTACTACTCACAGTAGTTGAAATCTTAGCTCAAGCAATAAGAAAAAAGAAAGAAATTAAAGGGATATAAATTGGAAGGGAAAAAGTCAAACCAGTCCTATCTGCAAATGTTATAATTCTATACATAAGTGACAAAATACTATAATAAATACTATAAAATAAAATACTATAATAAAAAACCTCCTAGACAGGATAAATTCTTTCAGCAAGGTGGCAGGATATAAAATCAACAGCAAAAATCAGTAGTAGGGTGGAGAGATGGCTCAGTGGTTAAGGTGTTTGCCTCCAATGCCTAAAGACCAGGGTGGCACATGCATCTTGAGTTCGTTTGCAGTGGCTAGAGGCCCTGGCACACCCATGTTCTCTCTTCTCTCTATCTCTCTTGCTTGCAGATAAATATTTTAAAAAAGCACAGCCTTCATATATACCAATGACAAACAGATGGAGGAAGAAATAAGGGAAGCAGTCCCATCACATAATACCCTTAGTCAAGGAAGTGAAAGACCTATACGATGAAAATATAAAAACAAAGGGAAATGAGGAAGACGAGAAGACCTCCCATGCTCAGAGAGTGGAAGAATTCAGTATCATGAAAATGGCCTTCCTACTAAAAGCAATGTGCAGATTCAATGCGATTTCAATCAAATCCCAGCAACAATCTTTACAGTTAGAAACAAATGACCTTAAAATTCATAGGGAAGCACAGAAGGCCTCAGCCAAAAATACCCTCAGACATCGGCATACTATTGGTGATAGCCCATTCCTCATTTGAATATACTACACATGATCTTAGCCAAAAGGCCAAGAAGCGATTGAAGATATACTACAAAACAACAATGATAAAAGCAGCATGGCGCTGACACCGAGACACACACACACACACACACACACACACACACACACACACACACACAAACACACACAGAGAGAGATCAATGGGATACAACAGAAATTTCAGGAATAATTTCTAATAAGTACAGCTACCCAAACTTTGACAGAGTCGACAAATGTAAACTGGAGAAAAGAGCGTTTTCAACAAATGGTGCTGGAGAAATTGGATAACACATGTGGAAGAACAAATATAAATTCTTTCTCTCATCCTACACAAAAATCAAATCAAGATAACCTGATGTGAATATAACCAATACATAATATGTATATTTTTTCTGAAAATAATAAATATAAGACACAAAATATTTAAGTATATGATAATTTAAGTAAATTTAGAAATCAAATAATAGAGTAAATGTTTTTCTTCAACATAATCTCAAGGGGTGTTATGCATACCCAAATTTTTTAATAAAGATTTTTAAAATCAATGGTGCCCCAAGTCTTTTAGAAACCAAACCTCAAGAAATGGTTTATTCGAATGAAAATATGAAGAAATATTTTAACTTACTTGTACTGCACAACCCAGTAAGAGTAACAGCAACTTTTTAATTTCTTCTGTGCCTTGCTCTGAAATAAAAACAATTGCTAAGTACAACATTTAGCCTTATTTTAATTCTTTTATATAGGAGAAGAATCAATCACCATAACTTGACCAAAAGTTGAATTCAAACAGGTGGCTTATGTGCAATGTAATAACAGCAAAATAAATGGGCACATTTTAATTTTGAAGGATTATAGCACAGGTAAATATGCTAACTGAATCTATCCTTTTTTTTAATAAATCATATAATACCAGCCTTCTAAATTATGCTGCTGTAGAACATCACAAAGTTGGCCAAAATGGCTACTAATGCATCTATCTGTCTCCTCAATATTTAACTAAGATGCAAACATTATGATCTCTCTACCTTTAAAATTGAAATGGATTTCTCACTATGTAAGCTCCTTAGATTTAGAATCTTAAATTTGTGTCACAGTGAGTGCTAAATTAAGCCAGGTGTGGTGGCTCACGCCTGGAATCCTAGCATTTGGGAGGTTGAGGACTGCTACAAGTAGGTAAAAGGCAAGTCAGTGATACAGAGTGAGACCCTGATCCACATGAATAAATATAAAATGAAATGTCTGTAACAAGCTAGAAAGAAGGTACCAATCCATAACAAAACTACAGAACATCCCCTGTTCAATAGCTTTCAATTACAGTCATCATATAATGTTCTTAAAATACAGAAAATTCAGTCAAATGTTCACAATCAGGTGTACTTGTTTTGAGTAAGTTCAAAATGTCATATCAGATATTTTCCTGTATTTTCCACAAATCAACTTTCTTTCTAAACTTCTAGATACACTACCATGCTAACTAACCCAACAAACATACCTCCATACTCCTTTTCTCCTCATCTCTCTGATGAACAACTTACTAGTCATCATTCTCGGCATAGATCTAACATCTCTTTGTAGTGTTTCTAGATCTATCCACCAATGGATCTTAACCCTCAATAATGTGACAATTTTAATAATAAATTAATATTAATATTTTAACAAAGCTTTACATTTTGCACACATTTCTGCCATACATTATAACATGAATACCATTCAACTAACATAATTACCACATGATCTCCCAGCAATCTTAAGATCTCTTACACCAAGCCACAAGATCCTCAGAACATAAACCCTTCCTCTTAAATTGCTACTTACTAAATGCATATGGAATTAAAAATAATTTCATTCTAAATGTTAATGTTCTTCCTTTTTATTTGTAATAATCAAACATCCTCAAATATCCAAAGATTACCTAGATCTTGCTCTTTGTTCGCTTTTGGGGTTTTTTTTTTTTTTTTGGATTATATTAGAGGTTGAGGTTAGAGACCATACACTCACTTTGGACATCATGTAGCCCTGCAGGGATTAAGTCCTTTGTCGAAATGGTTTGATAGCTACTAAATTTTCTCAATTGTTTGAAAATTAAAACTGAGATCTATGGGTATCACTCAGAAACACAGCATATGCTAGTGTATGGAAAGCCCAGGATTCAATCACCAGAACCAGCAAAATGAAAAATAAAACAATAAATAAAACTCTGGTCAACAGGAAGAATTTTAAAGAAAGTAACTTAAATGATCTAAGAAACTGCCTTTCATCTTTCCATTTAGAAGCTATTTAATATAAATGGAAATGTTTCACAGTAAAACCTTCAGCTTCAAGGCTGGGGTGTAAGTAGTCAGCAGTAGGCCACTTGTCTCATATGCATGAATCCATACATCCAAGTACTGCAAAAGAAATACATCAACAACTTAAAGATTTCCTAAACTTGTTACCTCCCTAAGAGCTGGAACATCTCCAACTTTTCCTATAAAGTTGTTGAAAAAACCTAGTGAGTTAATGGAAATAATAAAGCTCTTGGTAAACATTATAGTGTCACAAAAAGGTAAGACATAATTATTATACTAACTTAATACTTACCAGAAAATGGGTTTTTGCCAATGATTAAGACATTTGGCAATGACATCATAATCAACTGCTGCAATGTCTCCTGTAAAATGATACCCAATAGTTACTGTACAGTTAATACTGACTAGGTAATAATCCTAAATTGTAAGTTATGATTGTATACTTTTCCATAGACATGCTAAACTGTAACTTGAAAAATAAATGTGAAAAAGATATAGTAGATCTTAAGTCTCTTGTAACTTCAATAAATAACTATAAACTATAATACCAGACAGTCTTAATGCTCACACAATAAAATATCTAAGCTGATATTCATTATTTAGAAGTCTAAAGTTTTGGGTATTAAGAAATGAAACAGTATTTCTCAAAACAGACTGACCATGTGTCCTCTTAGTTGTCCTTTTGTTTGTTTGTCATAGGATTTCACTCTAGCCCAAGAAGACCTAGAACTTACTCTGTGGTCCCAAGGCTGGCCTCCTACACACAGTGATCCTCCTACCTCAGCCCTCTCCCACCAAGTACTCAGATTAAAGGTGTGCACCATGCCTATGTTATTTTTAAAGAATCTAAAAAGGTCAACTAAATTTAAAATTAAGAATGTTGTTTGCTTTACTAAAAATCCTGACATGATAATTTCACAAAAGTGTATTTTGTATAGTGAATCATTAGTCTCCTATGTCTGAACAGGAGATTATCTGCCTTTGACTACTGCCCAACTTGTAGCATATTCTGATAATGCAAGATGACTCAAAGAATTCTGTGTTTTCAAACTACTAACTTTAGGCAATACATTAAGTATGCACATTCTGCTTCTACTGCCTTTTCCCTGAGGAAATGAAGGAATACATCCTCTCTGCCACTACAACCATTTACACTGATAACATGCAGACTATAGGATAAATAGATGCTATGTGGAATGATTGAATCTGTACAAGATTAAAGAAATACCTTGACAGTTTCTTTACAAATGGCCCTTGACTACAGCACTACTCATACAACAGATATAAAGTTATCGAGGGATATGTTTTTGAATGTATAACTCTTTTAAAGTCATTTTTGACTTAATAAGTAAGCAAATAACCATAAGATAACTATAGAAGTTAATTTGTAATTCTGCATCCATCATGGCATTTGTCCACAGTGGGTACATGAAAGTAGATGCTACTTAGAAGGAATCTTTATAGTTCTCAAGAGTTTTTCTTTACTATTTTATTAGCTCTTCTGAAAACCCACTCTCAAAAATATGCAAGGATTTAAAGAGTAGATACTCTCTATTAATGTACACTAGCAAAACACAATTATGTACATTAAAAGCTGGATATGAGGCACATGTCTACAATTCCCGCTTCTTGGGAGGCTGAAGCAGAATCAAGAGTGCATGGCCAGCCTAGGCAAGATAGCCACCAGGCTCTAACTCAAAAAACAAAACACCTTAGGGCATTCACTCACCAGATATTTATTGAATGTCTATTATCTACCAAACATTGTTTTGGAGAATTACTGTGAACACACCAGTGAATCCTTGCTCTTAAGGAACCAACAGTTAAAAAAATGAGTGTTTTTTGGTGGTGAATCCTAAAGATAAAAATAAAGTATGAATGAGGAGTGCTGGTAAAGTTGAAGATGAGGAGTTGGAAGTATAGGAAAGCTATACCAAGTAGTCAATAGAAAATTTGCACATTTTCTAGGATACTAAGGAAAGTTTCACTCAAAAGATAGATATTCTGACATGAAGAGAGTCCAGAAAGATGTGGGAAACCCAAATTTTTAAAAGGTAGAAAAAAGAGAGTTGACTTGATTATGCTAAGAAAAACAGTAGCTCATGTGATTTGAAAGGATAGTAAATGTAGCTTCTTTCCTTTTCTATAAAACCAGTATGCTGACCTTAAGTTTTCAGCTGACCATCTAAAACCGTTTTTAGTGATACAAATTTGTGCCTATTAAGAGCCATGTTATTAGTGATCATAAAATTTTTTCTGGGACTAGGAGATGGCTCAGTGGGTGAAGAATACTTGTACACCCATAAGGACTTGAGTTTGATTCTCAGCACCCATAAACAGCCAGATGTGGCTGTGCAGACCTATAATACCAGTGCTAAGGAAGGCACAGACAGAAGGATCACTGAGACTCACTGGACAACCAGTATAATGAAAAAGTAACATGGGGTCTAGGTTTCAGTGAGAGACCCTGTCTCAAGGAAACAAGGACGAAGAGCAATGGAAGAGACACCCCCAACATTGTCCTCTGGCCTCTGCATGCATGAGCAATGGGGTATGCAAATCTGTACTAATCACACATACACACAGACACACACACGTTTCAGACAGATCATGTAAAGCACCAGTTCTCAGGTAAGATGGAAGACAAGCATCTGAGAAGAAATTCATTGCACTGCTCTCAGTATCTCCCAGTGCTTGAAAGGGATCTGTTACTTGATAATACTACATAGGGCACTTGAAACAAGGAACAATCTGTCTAGAAGGTAGCAGCCATGAGAGGCAGTAGTGAAGGAAGGTAAAGTCAGACAGGAACCCAGGGAAATTTAAACAACAGTGATCTCTGGCTATAGGAAGCACAGTGGTCAGTGTCATCACCCTGACAGAGAAGCAGCAGCCAGTGAACTGATGCAACTCTAGGGCTACTGTTTCTCTGTCAGATGTGCTTAACTGCCTGGAGGGACTGAGCTCTGAACCCAAATCTGAAAGATTGTTCAGTTTCTGTAGCTTCCTCCCTCAGAGTGATATACGGCTGGACTAGCTCAGAGATCAGCACACCAGTGTTCAGGTTCCTTCAATCCATCTCTCAGTATAGGTCTCAGTATTGTCTGCTTACCTATTCTCACGCACTCAAGGGAAAATCCTAGGTACAGATGTTTGCTACTTCTGGGTGCAAGATCTAGAGGGCTTCTGGAGTGAGTGGGAACCAGTCTGTCTCACAGGCCACATTCTTGACACTGAAAATATGTCCTTTGATGGGCCAACCCCTTAGACTCCATACAATACCAACCTGTACAGTGCAAACAGAAAATCTATGATAGACTCTAGCTGAAGCCACTGCTCTCCTTTAACCTCCTGGATTCCAGTATTTGAAGATCCAGAAAGAAGCTTCTACAATCCTTTGTATTGTTTCTACTATGTTTGTTAGTATTCTTTTTTAATTCTTAAATAGTTTATTCCTTTTATATAATTTTTATATTTTTTATTTTGTCACTGAGTATCTTCTCTTGCAGTTTTTCTCTTTGTATTCTTTTTAACCCTGTTTTTTCCCATTGATGAATCCTCCTTTATCTGATTTTATATTAGCACTGATTTACTTTCACCGCAACTTCTACTACTATAATTGTTATTATTATTTTGATTTTTTGAGGTAGGGTCTTGCTCTAGTCAAGGCTGACCTGAAATTCACTACATCATCTCAAGGTGGTTTAGAATTCATGGTGATCCTCCTACCTCTGTCTCCTGAGTGCTGGGATTAAAGGCATGCTCCACTATGCCCAGCCATTTTTTATTATTTTTTAGTATCTGGGTTTTTTCCTGCATTATTTTTGCCACTTTCACTTTTATACTGTGGTCATATAGCAGTGATCTTTAGTTCGTTTTTGTTATAATTCTGTACCTGACTTTGTTTTGGCATTGTTGTACCCAGGTTTGTTTTCTGCTCTCTGAACAATGCTGGGAATTGAGCCCTCAAAAGAAAGCTACTCGTTAAGAAAATCATATAAACCAGAAGAGATATCCACATCCCAAGAGATGCATAAATCACAACTTAAAAACACAAGAAATATGGAGAAAGAAACAGGGCTATCACAAAAGGCTATGACTTTTGCAAAAGTTCTTAACTTTTCAGTCACTGAATCCAAAAGGTACAGAAATGATTGAAATGCCAAATAATCCAGAATTCATCAGTTGTGGTGGCACACACTGTAGGAAATTGCTGAAGAATCCAGAACTTGAGCTTGGGAGATCGCTCAGTGGTTTAAAGTGCTTGCTTACAAGGCCCAAGGTTCAATTCTCCAGTACCCACATAAAGCCAGATGCACAAAGTGGCCCGTGTCTTTGGAATTCGTTTGCAGGGGCAAGAGGTCCTAGAACACCCATCTTTCATCTCTCTTTCTCCCTTTCTATTTCTTTCTGCTTGCAAATAAATATTATATAAAAGAATCCAGAATTCTTTTAGCAAAGTTCAATGACAGCAAAAAGGTTTCAAATAGGGGCTGGAGAAATGGCCCAGCTGTTAAGGCGCTTGCCTGCAAAACCTAATGACCTGAGTTCAATTCCCCAGTACCCACATAAAGCCAGATGCCAGATACACAAAGTGTCTCATGCATCTGGAGTTCATACGCAGTGGCTGGAAGCCCTGGTGCATCCTTCCCCTCTCTCTCTCTCTCTCTCTCTCTCTCTCTCTCTCTCTCTCTCTCTCCCCTCTTTTTCTCTGTTTGCAAATAAATATATAAAAAATGTTTAAAAGAAGTTTCAAATAAATGAAGTGGGCAACTGGAAAAAAGTCAATTGAAGATAGGCAAGAATTTCATCAATGACATACTGTATGTTGGGGAGAGAATAACACACACAAAAATCTAGGAAATGAGCTCCACAAATCAAGTGGAAAACTCAATGGAAAGCATCACCAGTAAACAAAAGCATCACAGAAGACAAGGCTGAGAAAAACCTGTTTATATTTAGATGCAATAAAGAAAAAGGAGGGCTGGAGAGATGGTTCAGCAGTTAAGGTACTTTACTACAATGTATAACGACCCAAGTTTAATTCTCCAGTACCCACAGAAAGTAAATGCACAAAGGATGCATGCATGCATCTGGAGCTTTGCAGTGGCTGGAGGCCCTGGCACACCCATGCTCTCTCAAAATCTCTCTCCCTCTTTCTTTTCTTATCTCTGCTTACAAATGAATAAAATATTTTTGAAAAAGAAGAAAAGAAAAGGAAAAGGAAATCCAGGTGTGGTGGCTCACTTCTTTAATCTCAGGCTGAGACAGGAGGATTGTTATAAGTTTGAGGACAGCCTGGGCTACAGAGTGAGTTCCAGATCAGACTGAGCATTGAGAGAGACCTTGCCTTAAAAAAAAAAGGAAAAGAAACCCTAAATAAAATTAGAGACATAAAAGGGGGTATTAAAAGAAATACCAATGAAATCTAGAAGAAAACTTTCAAAAGTTATATTCTGGCAAATTGGAAAATCTAGAAAAAATAGACACATTTCTAGATAACCAATAACCTACCAAAATTAAACCACGGAGACTTAAACAATGTAAACAAACCTATGTCAAGTAATGAGACTGAAAAAGTAATAAAGACTCCCAACAAAGAAAAGCCTAGGATTACACACACTCACTGTTGAATTATGCCAGATCTTTAAAGAGCTATATTGGAAAACAGAAGGAATGAATGCTTCCAGGTATATTCTAAGAAGCAAGTGTTACCTTGAAGCCAAAATCAGGTAAGGATACAAGAAAACGATAGGAATTCCAAATCAAAATGGTAGTTTTAGAAGATACTATGTCAAAGAATCAGTATAACAAAGGGCAGATTATATCTCAAAATGAGAAAGAGCACTGGGAAAGAGGTGGAAGGGCAGCCCACAAAGCACAGAGAAACGGAAAAGTAAGGAAATGGGCTGTAGCTCTAGCCCTGGCTCTCTGCAACAGGGAAAGAAAAAACCAAAGTCACAACTACAAGGTAAGCCAGCCCTGACAAGCCCCCAGTTCTCACCAGCCTTAAATACAGTTGGGGGATTTGGTGTGGCACACTAGTACTGGAGAAGAAATCCAATTTGTCACTCCCTTGATCTCCAAGTGGTATAACCAGGTACCATCTTGAGAGTGGGGTACTGTTTGAAACTGAGCTACCCTGAGGATTTCAAAACAATAAACTATCACAACTCTGGGCACTCAGGGACCCCTTGCCACAGTGTTGGATGGGGGACAGCCATGAGAGTTGCATGTATGGAGGGGAAGGTGGGGCAGCAGGGAGCTAGGGCTGTGCAGGTACTGCCCTATCACAAGGAGCCCATTCCCTGAGGATAACTATCATCAGTCACCTCAAGTGCATGGCCACTGCAGTGTTGGGCTTCAGATGAGGCCAGATTCAGCTCATCAGTCAATTTCTTTGGACTCTCCCTCCTCAAGCTATTTCACTACTGGTCAGGATCTCAATGACCTCAGAGAGAGGAATGGGACCTCACAGTCCTCACTTTCCAGTGACATCTCAGTGCTGTTTGTCAACCTCACTCTACAATGGCACTCAAGAGTTCACAAAATGGTGGGGTGGGTATGTGGAGCAAGTGAGAACCTGGAAGGCTGCAAAGCTTAATGTGGCCAGGAGCAGCACCTGGTATGTAAAAAGGGGAAACTTCTCAATAAGAAGTTAAAGGCACAAAACGTGCAAAGCCTGCTGGCCAGGATTCAATTCCCCTAGTACCCACATAAAGCCAGACACACCAAGTGGGCACGTCTGGAGTTCCATTACAGCAACAAAAGGCTTTGGCATGCTTTCTTTCTCTCTGCTTGCAAAGAGAAATTTAAAAAAAAAATAAAGGCAGCACTAAAATGGACAACTGTCCTTTTAGCTGCTTAGCCCTGAGCTTCCATCCATGCATGAATGATGAAGCGCCAGTGGCAGCCCACCACACAATAAACACCAACATGCTGATATCAGAGGGTTCAGAAAGAAGCCACTCAAATCCTGTCATTTCTCTAACTTGCTTTGTATTTTTAAAAAATCTATAGAATTTTTAAAATTAATATTTTAAAAATCTTTATATTTTTCCCTTGATTTTATCTAATTCTACTTAGATATTTTTAAGTGTATTAATTTCCCCCCTATCTTCCCCTTTTCCCTTCCACACATTCTTTTAAATTTAACTTTGCTTCTTCATTTGCACTTTCCCAGTCAGTATTTTTTTATTTTATACATTTATTACTTCACCTTAGTTTTTAACTTCATGGTCAATGAACTTTGCCATTTTCTTGTCTATGCTGATTAGTGATGCAACATTTGTTTAATAGATATTTTGATATTTATACACATAGTTTGATTTGGTTATTTTTAAATTATGGCAATGCTTTCTCCTCTCTGGATGGTACTGTCTAAACTATGGCTCTAGCTCTCAAGAGAAGGCTGCTAATAAGATTCCCAAATAAAGCCAGAAGAGATATTATTTCCAAAAAATGTATAAATCACACAATTCACAAATTAGAAACACAAGAAATATGAAAAAGCAAGAGGACCTCTCCAAGAATATGCACTCAGTTCATAACTAAATGAAAGTAAAGCAGCTGAAATGCTAGACAAAGGATTCAACAGTAAAAGTTTTAGAAATGACCAATTCAAACAAAGAGAGGAGTAAAGTAACAAAGTAAATTCAGGACCCAGATAAGAAAATCAGCAATATAGAGATGAAAAATTCAGCAAGGAAATGGACAATAGAGAAAACAAATTAAAAAAGAAGCCAGGACTGGAGAGATGGCTCGGCCATAAAGGTACTTTCTTGGAAAGCCCAATGGCCTGAGTTTGATTCCCCAGTACCCATGTAAAGCCAGATGCACAAAGTAGTGCATTCACCTGGAATGGCAGGGGGTCCTGGCACATTCATACACTTTCTCTCTCTCTCTCTGTCTGTCTCTCTCAAATAAATAAAAAATAAATTTTAAAAATATTTTTAAAGTATTTTTTTAAATCCAGAAAAGCTGGTTATGAAAAACTGAATATGAATATAAATTTAAAAATACAAATAGACTAATCTAGCTCAAGGAAGAATATCAAAGACTGAAGACAAGGACAGCAAAAATTTACATTTACACAGCAACAAATAAAAATAAACTTCATCAAAACTTTTAAGAAATCTAAGACATAATCAAAAACTGAACCAAAGAATCCACTGGGGTACAAGTAGGAACTGAAATACAAACTAAAGGCACGCAAAGTATTCACAAAAATTGTAGCAGAAAATTTCCTAAATCTAGGAAAAGGTGAAAATATCCATATACTGGAGACATTTAGAAACACAAATAGACATGACTGAAAAAAGGAATGCACTACAAAATGAAGAAACATCAACCGGACATGGTGGCTCACGCCTTTAATCCCAGCACTAGGAAGGCAGAGATAGGTGGAATGCCATGAGTTCTAGTCCACCCTGATACTACATAGTGAATTCCAGGGTAGCGTGGGCTAGAGCAAGACCCTATGGAAAAAAAAAAGAAGAAGAAGAAAGAAGAAGGAGGAGGAGGAGGAGGAGGAGGAGGAAGAGGAAGAGGAGGAAGAAGGAAGAAGGAAAAAGAAAAAGAAAAGAAAGAAAGAAGAAACAATTTTAGAAGTTTCAAGTGAACCATGTCAACTTACTTAAAGAGGCAAACTCATCAGAGTAGCATCTGCCCTCTAGAGCAGTAAAAAAACAGAAGCAGGAAACTATAATTAAACATTTTAAGCACTGGAGGAAGATAGCCACAAACCAAGATGACTACATCCACCATGTTATCTTTCTATAAGACCTTTTAAGACAAGCACGAACTATAGCAACTCGCAACTTCTGGCTGTCAAGCCAAAAGCCGCAGAAGATACTTAAAGGAACTCTACACACAGAAGAGGGAAAAAGTAAAAAACATAAGACATTAGAAACAAATAAATTTTAGGAGAGGAACAGAGAAACAAATGACAACTAGGAAAGAATCAAACATTTAACTAAGTAAACCACCAAACCACTAAGATAAACAGGACAGAAAGAAAAGAACAAACAGTATTCATAGGAACCAGGAAACCCAAGAAAATTAACAAGAATCAGCAAACCCTTCTCAGCAACAATCATAAATGTAAAATAGGTTGTTATTCTTCATAAATGAAAGTTCTTACTTACGAAAATAATTTTGAGCTGGATGTGGTAGCACATGCCTTTAATCCCAGCACTCAGGGGGCAGATGTAGCACACTCTCTGTGAGTTCAAGGCCACCCTGAAACTACATTGTGAGTTCCAGGTCAGCCTGGGTTAGGGTGAGACCTTACCTCAAAAAACCAAAAAACAAAAAAAAAAAAAAAAAAAAAAAAAAGCCAGGCATGGTGGCTCATGCTATTAGTCCTAGCACTGGGGAGGTAGGAGGATTGCCATGAGTTTGAGGCCAGCCTGAGACTACATAATGAATTCCAGGTCAGCCTGTCCCTGCCTCACAAAACCAAAAAAAAAAAAACTAAAACAAAATATCAGATGGATATTAAATTAATAGAAATGCAAGAGGCAATATTAAAAGAGAAAAGGGCTGGAAATGTAATTCAGGGGTACAGTTCTTGCTGAGCATGTACAATGCCCTGGGTTTGATTGACCCCAGCATTTCAAGGAAAAGGGAAGAAGGGAGAAAAGAAAGAAGGGACGAACTAAAAGCAGTAAGAGAAAAACTAAGGACAAAACTTAGATTAACAAACTTCTGCAAAGGAAAAATGAATCTTACATAAAGAATCAGAATCTTCAAAGCACCAAGAGAAATCTAAGCATCTACCTAGACCAAGTTCTGGAGAACAAGAGTCTGGTGTGGCGTGTCTAAGTCTAGAGCATGTACTTACCATACATGAAGCCAAAAAAGACAAAGGCAATTTCAGACAAACAGAGAAGCACAGTTATCAACAAGTTATCTTAAAATGAACATTTAACAGAAGTACTTCTGTAACAAAATGAAACCAAAGGAAAGTCTCAGATAGAAGATTAAAAAAAATGAGAGAAGAGAAAAATGATGTGTAGTTGAATGACCTAAAGAACCACTGGTTTGATTTAAAGACACCTTCAAAAAGAAGAATAGAGCAAAAATACAAAACAAGAGGCTGGAGAGAAGGATAAGCTGGTGAAGCAACCCGACATGCCAGCATGGGGGCTTGAGCTGTGATCACCAGTAACCACATCAAGTGAGGTGTGGCACACATCTATAATCACAGCACTGAGGAGGCAGAGACAAGAGAACCCCAGGTGTTTACTGGCTACCTGTTCTAATTCAGTCAGTAAGCTAACTCTAGATTCAGTGAGAGAGCCTGCTTCGAAAAATGAGGAGGGAAGCGTCTGACCTCTGGCCTCCAAACACACATGTATACTGTGCACTTGCACATACATGTGCACCCATCCACATACAACCTCACATACACACACAACAGACAAATGCATCCAAAATAAAACACAAAACAAAAAGAGCTTAAAAATCATGAGAAATGACCAGCGTTCAAGTATTCCAAGATCTCATCACTATCCCATAACAGCATGAAGACACTAACTTTGCCTTTGTTAAATATGAGAGGTATAATTTTAAGAGTAGCTTATGGGGACAAAAACAGGAACAGAATTTATAAAAGCAAAACCAGCAGTAAGAGAAACTGTAGAAACAACTACTAGTAAATGTCCCAATTCTTCAGAAAGATTCAACAATTTTATGCTCATCTACACATACTTCAAGGTATATAAAGGAAAACTTGATACTCCACTATACAACAACACTTCAACTCATTTTTCTCAATACTCAACAGTAGCTCAAGAAACAAAATTAGTAAGGCCAACCCTGATAACTGTTATCAAATGTCAAATAATCAGAATTATACAAACCAAATTCTCTAACCAAGAGTCAACACCGGAAGAGATTACTTAAAAAAAATGGTACCTTTCTACATAACTCATGAATGAAATAAATCATAGCATAAATTAAAAAACACACAGAAATAAATACTTTAAAATATAGCAAACCAAAATTTGTGTAAGGCAACTATAGCAGTTCTAACAGGTATATTAATAGCCTTAAGAATGCTCAAATCTTAGAACAAAAATATGCATTCAAGTTAAGTTTGTTTTTGTTTTGTTTTCTTTTTTTAAAGCCCACTTGAGGGGCTGGAGAGATGGCTCAATAGTTAAAGATACTTGCTTACAAAACCTTACAGTCAGGTTCAATTCCCTAGTACACATGCATATGGAGTTAGTTTGGACCAACAGGAGGCCCAGGTGTACCCATACCTAATCTCTTTGTCTCTCTATCTCACTCTTTCTCAAATAAATAAAAAACATATTTTTAAAAAACAGCACACTTGAAAAATGTAATTCAGAGCTTTAGAGATGACTCAGTGTGTTTAAGTGTGCTTCCTGCACAAGCATGAGGGCCCGAGACTGCTAGAGTTTGAATTTCCAGATCCCATGTAAAAAGCTGTTATGGCCACGCTCACTTGTAACCTCAGTCCAGCAGGGAAGACCTGAGAATTAAGAATCCTTGAAGCCCAGTGAGCTCCAGAATCAGCAGAGACTCCAGCTCAAAGTAAGACCCGACCCCATGGAAAAGCGATGAGCAAGACACCTGATGTTCTGCTCTGTCCTCCATAGGTGAATTCCCCTTGCTGCAGGTGAGAGTGCAAGGTGCACGAGAGCATACACGCATACACACACACACAAATTAATTTTAAAATAATTCAACTAGGCCAATAGTACTGCATTAAGTTCTCTAGAAACTGTTAACTGATTTTTAAAATATGTAAAATGTTACAATCATTTTAAGGGATTTTTCCTTATTTAATCTTATTATTTATTGGTGTGTATGTGTGTAGGGCATGCATTTGCCATGGAGTGCATACAGATGTTTCCCCCCCTTCATTCTTTTGAAACAGGGTGTTTCTCCTGCTCTGCCTCCCAACGCCATAGGTACACTTGGATTAGATGGATGTGCCACTCTGTATCCAACATTACACGGGTGGTGAGGAATTGAACTTGGGCCAGCAGACTTGCAAGCAAGTGCCTTTTATCCAATGAGCCATATCTTAGGCCAGCAGCAATCTTTTTTTTTTTTTTTTCTTTTTCAAGGTAGGGTCTCGCTCTAGTCCAGGTTGACCTGGAATTCACTATGTAGTCTCAGGGTGGTCTTGAACTCATGGCGATCCTCCTACCTCTGCCTCCCGAGTGCTGGGATTAAAGGTGTGCGCCACCACGCCCGGCAGCAATAATTTTTAATATTAGGTAAGATAGGGTACTTGCTTGTGTCTTTAATATTCATAAAATTCTCCAAAAAAATAGACCAGAATCAGGCATATAACCAGGCATATAGTATGTATTATTTGTTAAATGAGTGATTGATACCAATCTAAGTAAGGTGTGATTAAAATATCAGATGTTATAAAAGTACCACTTACCTGGTAATAAAGTTTGATCTGTTTCACCAGAATGGACAGATTGTGAATTCTAAGTGAAGCATCATTGTTGACTTTTGTATTTACTCTCTGACTCTCCACTTTAGGATTACTGAAAGAAATTTGAAAAATACTTTAAAACTACATTGAAACATGGCTAAATCCAATGTAATAGTTTCTTTAAAAATTATGCATCCATTTGCATTAACAGATGACATAAAACAGATGATTACTTTGACATATATTGTGTTTCTAATTAATATAAATGCATCTGATATTCTTTAATTGGTGACAAAATACATTCGAAATGTAAGTCAGATGTGCTTCATTCTCACTTTGCCTTTCTACATTCTTGGGACAGTTTATTCCCTTTGAGTATTACTCCCCAAAATAAATCAACTTAAATGAAGAAGTCAAAATATGGATAATTCAACAATTGTCATTTATCATCAGTAATGTAGATTTGACCAGGAAATGCCCTAGAGATATTTAAGAATGAAGTTGTTGACACATGTCAGTACTTTTAACTTGAGCAAACTTTGTAGACTGAATGACATCAAGGACTGAACAATCTTGAAGGAGAGAAATTCAAATTAAGAAGAAAATCAAGTGATAGTTAAGAATGGGAAAATAAGTAAAAATAGTGGCAAAACAACATGTGGTAGAGGTCAGTATATGTATAAACTAGTTCATTAGGAAAACAGGCCAACCTGGAAAAAGTGATTACCAGATGAAATGGTAGGTAACAAATCCATATACCCTGGAGACAAGAATGCTAAGCAGTGTCTGGGACAAACTCTTATGCTATGATTACTCAAGTATATACAAAAGCCAAGAAGTTACAAATGCTAGCTGACAAGAAGCACCTCCTTCTTCAAGCTGTCCTTTGCTTTCACTTCTTTGACCACTGTACACTGAATACCCTCAAGTTTCTTTCTTATACAGATTCAGATGTTTCATTCCTGCAATTCTCAGACTTTCAGATCTTGAGCAAACTTTAAAATAATACATTTCAATATGATTTATATTCATCTTGCTTATATTTCAATACCCTATACTATACAGTTCTATGTGGTCATCCACCAGCACCTAAATCTAGTCTGCTGTGCCTCCACTTCCGTAAGTACAAATACCTAATATGTTTTGTACTACCCTATGCCTTTAGAACCCCCTCTTCAGGAGAGGAAAGGAAAGAAAGAAAGGGTATTTCTTAGTTTAAGAGGAGAATAAAGTAAAAGATCACATAGAAATATATAATGAAACTGGGTGTCATGGTGCATGCCTTTTAATCCCAGTACTCGGGAGGCAGGGGTAGGAGGATAGCTGTGAGTAGGAGGCCAGCCTGGGACTAGAATGAATTACAGATCAGCCTAGACTAGAGCGAAACCATATTTCAAAAAAAAAAAAAAAAAAAAAAAGAAGCGGAGGGAAGCAGGAGGGGAGGGAAGAAAACTACTATGAAGAAAGGGAATGGGAGATGACTCAGTGGCTAAGAACACTTCCGTGCAAGTATGAAGGCCCTGAGGAAGCCTGAGAGGGCTCAAATTCAAATCTGAGGCAATACATAAACAGCTGGGTATGGCAATGTGCATCTGTAATCCCAGTCCCATAGGGTAGCAGAGACCCAACAACCAACAGAGTTTGAAAAAAGTGTCAAGCTCCAGGATCCATAAGAAACTCAGCTCAAATAAAACAGAAGGAAGTGGTAAGAGTGGATCACGTGACATTCTGCTCCAGCCACTGCAGCAGGTGAGTACATGGGATGCCACATGGACACATACATGTGCATACCAGGCACACACAGCAATGACAACAAAAAGAACAAAATATAACAAACACTAAAAATTATTTCAGTAATATCTGTAAACACTTCCCCTTCTCCTAGTCCCCCTCTTTCCCTCCAAACAGTCTGCTCATCATCTACTTTCGTGTCTATGAGTTTGGACTTTTTTAAATCCAGATTCCACACATGAGAGAAAAAGTGGTGCCTGTAATTCCAAGTCTAACTGATTGACTTTGGTGACCTCTAGTTTCATCCATTTTCCTATAAATAATATAATTTTATTCTTTATGGTTGAATCAAGTCCTACTGTACATATATACTGCACACTCCTCCATTCATCTGCTGACATACAGCTAGACTGTTTCCGTATTTGGCTACTGTGAATAGTGCTGCAATAATCATGAACATGCATGCTTCTCTGTGGTATGCTGAGTTAGATCATTTCTAGTATACAGCCACAAGTGGCATAGCTGGACCACATAGTATTTTATTTTTAAGTAACCTTTATACTGATTTGCAAACGGGTTGTACTAATCTACATTTTTGCCTTCCTTTCTCCTGCTTTCTCCCCAGCACTTGTTGCTGTGTTGTTGAACACAGCCATTCTGGAAACACAATGTAGTTTTTTCTAACTATTTTTTTTATTTATTTGCAACAAGAGAGGGACAGGAGGAGGGAAAGGAAAGAGGAGAGGAGAGGACAGGACCTCCAGCCACTGCAAATAAACATGAACTTCAGATGCAGGCACCACTTTGTGCATCTGGTTTTACAAGGGTACTAGGGAATAGAACCCAGGCCATTAGGCTTTGCAGGCAAGCACCTTAATTGCTGAGCCATCTCCTCTTCCAGTCCCACAATGTAGTTTTGATTTGCATTTCCCAGAAGGCTGTTTACTTTTTTTCACATGCAAGTGACCTGTCAGATCTCCTGTAGGCTGGCTCTTCATTCTACTGAATGGTTCCCTTTGCTATGCAGAAGTTTCTTAACCATACTTAGTCCCATTTATCAAGTCTTGGTATTATTTCCTGTGCTACTGGAGCCCTTTTTAGACTATACATACACACACACATTATATATATATATATATATATATATATACTCCCTCCCCAAAGGTAGGGTCTCGCTCTAGCCCAGGCAAATCATGAAGTGCTGGGATTAAAAGTGTGTACCACTACACCCAGCTAAATTTAGGATTTTTGTTTTTTGGTTTGTTTGTTTTTCAAGGTAGGGTCTCACTCTAGCCCAGGCTGACCTGGAATTCACTCTGTAGTCCCAGGCTGGCCCCAAACTCATGGAGATCCTCCTATTTCTGCCTCCCGAGTGCTGGGATTAAAGGAGTACACTACCACACCCAGCCTTGCCTACACATATACCTTTTTTTTTTAATTGTCCAGAATGAGTTACATTATTTAATGGGTACACATATACCTTAAAGTATTTTATTTATGTTTTCCTCTAGCAGGTTGAAAGTTTCAGGTCTTCTATTAAAGTCTTTGGTCTGTTTTTTATTGATAGTTGTGCAAGTGACAAGAATGGATCTAGGCTTCATTCTTCTACAAGTATACAGTTTTCCCAGCACCATTTATTGGTTTTCTTCATTTCTTGTGCACCTTTGTCCAAAAAAAGAAAAAAGCAGGTGGCTGTAGTTGCTTGCATGTATATGTGTGTCTATTATTTACATCTGGGTCCTCTTTGGTTCTGTGTGTTCCATTAGTAAAATTATTAGAATTTCCTCACAAAGGTCTTATACTTTTTTTCTTACTAGAGCTTTTGATACTTTGATGAAAATATTTTTTCCATTTCTGTATTTGGGCAATGTTATTATAAAAATGGGAAAACTGTGGTATTTTTTAACACAGAATTCCTTAAATCAACCGCCTTCCAAAATTAAGTTTTTATTTTCTAGGGGAAGGGTGAAAAAAACAGTATCACCAAATGTCAATTTATGTCTTCCAATCTTGTACTTTATGTGTTTCTTTACCACACTAGCAAGCAGTAGTCATGAGAACAACTTTCACTATTTTATCATAAACCCATGTTTGCTTCAATTTTCTGATGAATATACTCTGTCATGATTTGGATCTAAGGCCCATATGTTAGTCTTAGTCTTCACTTTGGCCTTATTAGTGCCTAGTAAGTGGTTTAGATCACTGGAGTTGTGCCCTTGAAAGAAGTGAGCAGCTTTTTCCACACCCTGTATTCCCTGCTGTGACCTTCTGCCTCACCATAGGCCCCAAAACAGTAAGACTTATAGACAACAGATGAAAACCTAGGAAGCCAATGACCAAATAAGCCTTTCCTCTTAAATTGATTTGTCTCCAATACTTTGGTCACAGTAACAGAAAGCTAACTAACATATCTTCTAGCAGATTAAATTCCTTTTTATTCTTATTCTACATATGAATGGGTACTGACTTTTATCCTTTTTCTCACATTTATCTTTCATCTGATCCTTCTTTAATATATAAATGTGGATTAGACTGTTACATTTTCTAATAATCATCATAAACATTCTAGATGATATTCTTTTTCATGTGTAAGACATGGTAAAATTATTCCCTTATTTTGTATTTAATTCTCTCCCATGCCTTTCTGACCCACACTTTCTCATCAGACCCGAAAGCCCCTTGCCAGACCATATTTTACCACTCTAGTTTCTAAGAGCATACTTCCTAAGAGGAGCATTATTTGTGTGTTCTTGGTGTGTGTGGTATGCATGTGATATAGTGTATGCATGTGTGTGTACAACTGTATATACCCTGTGCACATATGTGGAAGCCTTCTTTTTTAAAAGCTCACCTGCCTATTTCCTGAAGACAGCCTCTACCGGAAATCTGGACTGTCATTGTAGGTCAATCTGGTGAGCAGTGAGCCCCAGTGATTCTCCAGCCTCTGTTCTCTGCTCCCCTACAGGAATGGTTGACCAGATCGTGCTTGTACAACATGCACTCTTAATCACTGGGCCATCTCCCTAGCAACTTCTTTTTTTCTTCCTATTGTTGTTTATGAGGCAGGGTCTCACACTAGCCCAAGCTGACCTGGAACTCACTCTGTAGCCTTGACTCCTACACCTCAGAATCCTAAAGTCTGGGATTATAGGCATGAGCCACCACAACTGGCTACAAGCATTATTTGAAAAAATAAAAATAAGTGATCAAAGACTAAGCATGGGATTTTAAAAACTGTTGCCTTCAAATGAGAATTATGAGGTGACATCCTTTGAGCTAAAGCTACCTGGCAACCTAGAACAAACACCTCCCATTAAGGTTTTTTGTCTAAAACGCAACAGTTACTCAGTTGAATAACATGACTCTTAAGCCACAGTATGGAATTTCTAAAATGAGGGAGAATACTAGTAGTAGTAAAATAGGCTAAATCTGACCTATGACTGAGTCATGCTTACTACAAGGGAAACAAAGAATCAGGTCAGAACAGCCCAAGCAAATGAGAACTAAAATGGAAAAGCAGGTCTCTGAAGTAAGACCACCAATTAGAACTATTTATACAAACAATGAGACAATTTTACAGAAGTCAGACCATGTATCATGGCAAAGACAAACAGCACCTAGGTCAGGAAGTCATGGAAAGACTCAAAACACAAAAGGGAAAATCTTAGCTTATGCAATAAACATGAGTACATTTTTAGTGAATTTAAAAATTATCCATTGAGAACCTACTATATTCTGACTATATTGCTTAATGTATAAAATAAAGGAAAGAGAGGGTCACTGGATGTGCAACAGTTTTGGAAATGGCCATGGGCAGTGTGAAGCAGGCTTGTTGGATTACCTGCATGTAGGCCTGATGGAGCGATGAGGGAGGATGAACTGTGGGTTGCAGTGGAGACCCAGTGGAGATGACAAGATTATGGGATGGTTGCTAAGGAGAGCTAATAGCACTGGATGAAGTTTTCCTGGACTGTGAGTAGCCAAACTGGAGGCGCAGAATTGTAACTCTGGAGACCAGTCACTGGTTATTATTGGACTTGGAGTTAGAGTTTGATGTTTTCCCCGTTTATTTTAAACCTTGTATTGGTTCAATTTGTCTTTGCTATGCCCAATGCTATCTTTTGCAGTGTGAATATTTGTTCTGTGCCATTATAGGGTTCTTTTGGCATTACCGCTCAGTTGAAAGTCCTTGAGCTATAGAGATATTTGAACATCCATTGAGATTGAGTTCCCAGGGTCCTCTTACTGTCCTGAGCAGTCCTGACCTGACCATCACAGCTTCTGTGCATATTCATTCACTCTGGTGCTGCTGGGAGAAGCAGCTCTGTGCCATCCGTGCTCCAACTTTAATTTTTTAAAGAGTGCTTTTAACCCTTGACAACAAAAACCATCTTGTTTTGTATATAAGAGCTGTTGGGGTTTTTTAACAAGTAAATGAAGCACTACCCACAAAAAAAAAAAAAACTGTGGAGACTTTTAAAGCTGGACTGAATGCATTTCATTTTACATGGTGTATGGTTATAAGCTTATGGGAAGCTAGAGGTGGCATGTGGTGCTTTGACTCAGGTGTCCCCATAAACTTATGTGTTCTGAATGTCTGCTATCAGCTGATGGCAATTTTGGAATTAGCACCTTGTCGGACCTGTGTTGTTTGGGGGTGGGCTTATGGGTGTTAGAACCAGCTTACCCTTACCATTGTTTGGCACCCTCTCTTGATACTGTCATCCATTTGATGTTGGCCAGGAGGTGATGTCTAGCCTCTGCTCATGCCATTTTCCCTGCCATCATGGAGCATCCCCTCGAGTATGTAAGCCAAAATAAACCCTTTCCTTTCACAAGCTGCTTTTGGTTGGGTTCTTTGTGCAGCAAAGAGAAGCTGACTGCAACAGTCTTTACCAGCAGTGAGAACCTTGCGAGCTTCAGAGCTGGCCAACCAGGCTAAATGTGCCAATTGGTCCAAGGGTGGTATGTCTATTAGGGGCTGACCTGGAATTCACTTGGGCTCTATGACTGGATTTGAAGTCTACTCCAAGGGAGGAAATTCATGCCAGGTACTTGAAACTAATCAAAGCCTATGGCTTGGAAGGTTATAAGCCCTAGGGGGAAGCTACTACAGTTATTTAGCTAAATGGATATATTCTACCCACCAAACCAAATCTCCAAATACCTTTCACTTTTGGTTAAAAAAGTGGCTCTTCAAATGTTGGTAACTACTGGGGAACACTCAACACTCATCAAAGTGCTAAGAAGACGACACAGTAGAAAGTTCAGCACTAAATTAAATGTCTCTATCACCAACAAGGTTCAAGAACACTGCAGAAGAGGTGGCAGAAAGAATGCAAGAGCAAAGGTTGATTAGGAGTGCTTTGAACACTGTCTTCCAGACACTAAGTGATCGCTGCATTCATGACCTTGCAGCAGCTATTGTTACCTGTACAAGACCCATGTTATAGAAGGAAGGAAAATGACGACATCAAAACAGACCAGAGACTAGTTAGAAAGAAGAGATTCAGGGGAGGGGGTAGCAGAGGAGGGAGCAAAGGAGGGTTTAGGAGGGGATTATGATCATGGTGTCTTGTGTGTATGTCCAAAGGTTATCAATAAAAAGTTAAAGAAAAAGGATCAAATAGGAAAACAAATCCTGATAAAAAAGGCTTCATCAAAGTTCTGTATAAAACACATGTGATCAGTAAATCATTGTTTTATTATATTGTTTAAGCATATTCCCAATAGTTTTCACAGCGAGAAACCAAGTGACTCGGAATTCACTATGTAGTCTCAGGGTGGCCTCAATCACTGGGATCCCCTCCTACCTCTACCTCCTGAGTGCTGGGACTAAAGGCGTGCACCACCATGGTCTTCTTTTTTGAAGTTTGTTTGGTTTGGTTTTTTGGTGCTATAAGTCAAATTTAGAGCCTAGCACATGTTAGCTAAGTACTCTACCATTTATATCTCCAACTCTCAGAGTTTAAATTGTCCTTTTAAATTTTATGTCTAACACTCCTCACTTTAATCTTGAAATATATTCAGTTGTTAGGAAAACTGAAAGTCTGCCTTGTATCAAGTTCTTCTAAGGGGAAGTAGCTCAGGGGATGAGTACTTGCCTAGCAAGTACAAGGGGGGAGGAGGGAACTAGCTCTTCGAAGAATTATGACTTCAGAATGTAAATTTTGGTTAGATTAGAATCTTTCAAGACACTTTGCTAAAAAAATCTTAAGTTTTATAGTATTTTTATGTCATTATAGCTTCTGAGAGGAAAATTGCTTTTAACGATCAAGACAGGTCTTTGTATACAAAAAGGGGTTTCAGGGGTTTTGTCTCTTTCAGACGGGATCTCACTATGGATTTGTGATCTCTTTCCTCATCTTCCTGAGTGCAGGGATTAGAGAAATCTATCACCATGCCTGGAAATGTTATATGCTAATAGCATGAGTTAAAATTGTTTTAGAAATCTGAGGCAAAATGAAACCATAACTAAAGCTAAAGTATTTTTTTAATGAGAAGAATGTACTTATAGCAGCTAAAATTAACCTTCAACTGGGATCTTAAAGAGCTGAGGCAAGCCGGGCGTGGTGGTGCATGCCTTTAATCCCAGCACTCCGAAGGCAGAGGTAGGAGGATTGCTGTGAGTTCAAGGCCACCCTGAGACTACATAGTGAATTCCAGGTCAGCCTGGGCTAGAGTGAGACCCTACCTCGGGGAAAAAAAAAAAAAAAAGAGCAGAGGCAAAAAAAAAAAAATTTACAACTTTTTATAAAACTGCTGTTTTTTACCTGCAAATCTTTGAAATACATACATGAGATCTGAGGAAATTATGATCTGGGAGACTCATTAAGAATTCCAACATAAGAGTAGAGCACACAAGAAGCTGGCCAGTTTCAATTTGTAATCTGCCCTGTATCTAGTTGAATGCTATTTGAACATGGAGACGCTTCTACTTCCTTAGAATCATTACACATTACATCATGACCATAAATTTTCTGAACATAGAGGATAAACTAGCCACTGGGAGAGCAATAAACTTTCCATCCCAAGGCTCAGGTTTCCCATCTGACGCATGCCTAATTTGAGGAAGAATCATAATGCCATGTGGAAAGAGCCTGAAAAACAGGCTCTTTCACCCTAAGGATACTGCTCTATTTATGCAGGAAAAGTTGCCCTTACGTAAACTTCCCTAAAAAGCCCCAAGTTTTGCCCCTATGAAAAATATTAGATATTTAAGGATGAATGTGCAGAGAATCAAGTAAACCAAGGCAATTAGTAACATTAGGAATATATGTAGTAATATACTAATTGATTACCGACTTAACGAAACTTGTGATGACCACATTAGAAGAAGGAAAAATACAGATATAAAAAGCAAAAAAATATATATTACCTACCATTATTAGGAACTCAATCACTAAATCAAAGAGTATGTATATTTATCACTGTACACATATGGCTAACTGAAAAGAAACTGCTTACAGGGAAGTTATGAGTTCTTCCTCGGAAACAGAACTGAGACTGAAACACAGCAGAGGACTGTCTACTATCTCGGCTGGTTCTGAGCTGAAGCACACTCAGTGACACTATGCAGCACCTACCTAGGAGGCACTGTCAGGGATTCAGAATCACAGACACTGAGGAGAATAAACATAAACTAAACAATATAAAATAGATAAATGTACCCTCATTTCTTCGTATATTTTATTTAAATATGTAATAGAAATAGTATTTTTAAAAGCTGAGCATAGTATTACTCCAGAATTCTCTTAAAGAAAACTATGTCTTAGATATTCTAAATATTCTGCCTTTCATTTTGTTTACAATTTAAAAGGCTAAATCCTGAATAATCATACATAATTAATGAAGTTTTTATAAGACCTTTCTTGAAAGAATGCTTTATGAAAAATAATGCATCCTTTAAAAAGTCTTTTTTAAAGATGAGTTAATGTCACACATATAACATATACTGAGGGAACAAACATCTTTCGAATCAGTTATTTCCAAGGCAATACAATCTCAAAGCAACCATCTGTTTCATAAAATTAAACTGAAATATGCTTTAATGACAAACAGTCTGGATATATAGCTCAAATGTGTCCAGTAATATTAAATGTAACCTGACAGTAAAAGAGAGCCTCGAGCAATTTCACATTTATAAATGGCCTACTTATGACAAGATACATTAATTCAAATTAAATAAAGTGTTATCTACTACTATTTGTAAATTTTTAATTAGGATGAAAATAAAGGAAAAGCTAGCAATTTTGCAATACTAATACTTTAAGATTTGTTCCTGTACAAACAAGTCTTTATTTATTGACTAAAATCTATGAAAACAGAAATCTGATAGCTTTAATGGCCTAGGCCCTTCTATGCAGACTCCAAACCTGTTAGGTCCTCTTGGACCATCTGCTCTGTGTCAGTGTGTATGTGCCATCAGTGATTTTCCTGTATGTGTTCATGGTTTTGATCATGCCCCTGTAATTTAAAGCTAGTTATATAAAGTTTTTGTTCTTAATTTCTGAGATTTTTTACATTTTATAACTATATAACCATTTGCACATCACTATGATACATTTGCGATATTAAATGATTTTTTTTTAAATTTATTGTCCATAATGAGTTACAACATTTAGTGGGCAAACAATGAGATTAAATGATTTTAAGTTAGATTAAAATGTGCATAAACCAGAACTCATTTTCTTTATTGCCCAAAATTAGATACACTGATCGAGTAAATATTGTACTTATATTCCATTTCCCTCCTCCCTGTCTCCAATCCACTGGGTATCCTCCTCGGTGGGCACACCATGTGTCAAGGGGTTATGGATAGCACAGAAGGAAACAAGGTTGCTCCCCCCACTTTATGAATTGTAGCTAAGGGGAGTAATGTCTCTGGGTAATCTCTCCCACCATGGCTCTTACAATCTTTCCATCCCTTCTTCTGCTCCTGTTCCCTGAGTCATGGAGGGTAAGTTTTAAGTCTGTTTCATTGCTGCTGTTGTGACCTTAAGAGTCTCTGTGCTTCTACTTTAAGTTGTGTAGAAGTAGTTGGTGTCTGTCTCGCTGACTCATCCTGGGATGACTGATTGGCTATGGTTAGAGGTCTCTTTCTTGCCCCACCACTGTCTCAAGTGTTTTACTTGGGGCCTACACAATAGGCCTGGGGTGATAAACCAGAACTCCTGCCTCATGGAAATAATTAACTAGGTAAAGATTATCACCATTAAGGGCTATCCAAATGCCAAATATCTCATTCTAGAATAGAATCAGGGAAATGACTGGCTTTTTTTTTTTAAAGCATCTCTTCAATTTAATTTCCTCCTCTTCTTACCTCCTCATAAACTCAGTGTGCATGATAGCTAACAATGCACTTTAATATTAATATAATGTTTTATATATCTACACAATATTTTCACTTAATGACCTTCACAATAACAAGTAATTCCTGGAAAAATATGTAACATAGCTACCACATAGAAGTTAAAAGTATAATCCCTCTCATATAAGTTCCTATAATTTTAGACAAGTTTCTCTAGTTATACTGACAGAGATAGCAGTGTCGCATGATATTAATTTAACATAAGCAATGCTTTGATAATTAAAAATTGCAAATGATACAAAAATAATAAAAATCTAATGCTATATATACACCTCTAATTTAGTTTTCTATCTAAATTAGATAAAATGGCTGAAGACCTTCAGTGGTGGTTTGATTCAGGTATTCCCCATAAACTTATGTTCTGAACGCTTGATCCCCAGCTGATGGCAATTTGGGAAGTGGAACCTTATTGGGAGCAGGCTTTTGAGTGTTACAGCCAGCTTCCTCTTTCCAGTGTTTGGCACACTCTTCTGCTGCTGTTGGCCACCTGATGTTGGCCAGGAGGTGATGTCTTCCCATCAGCTGCTTTTGGTCAGGTTTTTTGTGCCAACAACAGGACACTAACTGCAACAGACCTATACTATTTTTTCCTGGCTATGCTGGCAATTAACTCCAGGCCTTTATCCGTGGCTAGGCAAGCACTCGACCACTGAGCTACCCTGTATTTTTTTTTAATTTTATTTATTCATTTTCAAGCAGCGAGAGAGAGAGAGAGAGAGAGAGAGAGAGAGAGAGAGAGAGAGAGAGAGAGAGAGAGAGAGAGAGAAAGAAAACGAACACAGGGCTACTGCCTTGTGGGCCTGGCCTATGTGGGCACTGGGGAATTGAACCCAGGGCCCCAGGCACTAGAGGCAAGCACTCCAACCACTGAGCCATCTCTCCATCCCTACCCTGTATTTCTTGTAGAATGAGTCAATATGCAGCCTTCAAATATTAAGCTAACAATAGTTAAACTGTTGGGTTTCAGTCTCTTTCTATTCTCAAAAAACGGGACCCCCTACAGACATTCTGTTTATGTTGATTATATCTGAATGTATTATGCTAAAGGTTAAAATTTAAAAGACTAATTTACCTAAAAATAACAAGCTTACTTCATGTTAACACCAAGTACTTTTTGACAGATAATTAACTTTTTCAAAACAGAAAAAATAAATTTCAGTGGGAAATGAGTGTTTTACATTTTTGTAAATCTCTTCAGTATTTGCCTTAACAGAAGACAGCTGGATTCTTATACCTGCTTCTGTATTGTTTTTGCTTTCAGATCATTATTGGAGTTATTCATTGGTACTACCAAAATTCACTAAGAGATACTGCCTTAACAACTAGTTGCAATGTGGATTATGAAGCCATATCAAAAACTTTTCTTACTTTGACATTAAAACCCACTGTTTTAATCTCCAGCACTGAGAGGGAAAGAAAGGAGGAGAGGGAGAGAGGGAAAGGATAAAACAAATCCATTGGTTGAAGGTATATGTGGATTAATTCTTCATGTAATATACTGGTAACTTTAAACACACTGATTCTTCGCTGGGTGTGATGGTAAATGCCCATAATTTCAGCATCTGGAGGCTGAAGTAGGAGGATCATGAATCTGAAGTAGGAGGAACATGAATCTGTATAGCTGAGACATGCCTCAAACTTACTGTGTAAACCCAAGCTTACACAATAAGTTTGAGGCATGTCTCAGCTATACAGACACACTATCTCCAAAGAGAGGGAAGGACGGAAGGGAGGAAGGAAGGGAGGGAGGAAAAATGGGAGGGAGGAAGGGAGGGAAAAGAAAAGAAAAGGAAAAAGAATAGAAAAGAGAAAAGACTGATTCTTTGAATTATACAGATCTCCCAAATGTTGGCACATTTTGTTATTGAAGATAAAAAAACATTAATTAATATCATGTCTGATATTACCAAAAAGTCTTTAAATATTGAGAAGCTGCCAACTCATGTTTTCTATAATTCAGATTTCATCACTGACAACAGACATAACTAGCTTTTTTTCCTTAAAGTGACAGGCTTAATCATTTTTGAATAAATGTCTGTCATAAATAACCATAGTGTATCATTCATTCTTTCAAGTAAAAATAATGTCCCACAAAATGGCAATTTGTTCAGCTTGTAGTTGACAAAGTCATACACGTGTTTCCTAGAGATAGTCAAGATTTTTTATGCATACTTCCCCTCTGTCTCACTGGCAACCATGGCTGGGTACAGTGGCTCAGGTCTATCATCCTAGCCCTCTAGAGGATGACAAGAGGATTACTGCAATTTCAAGGCGACCTAGGATATACTGACTTCTAGGCCAGCCTGGGCTACAAAGCAAGACCTTATTGCAAGAAAGGAAAAAGACAAGACAGAAGACATACTGACAGATTGAAAGGAAAGCCTCAAGGGACGATGCGGCTCTCTGAGCCTGGGAAAATGCCTTCACACAGGAACCCAGGATAGCACCTGAGCACCTGGGAGAATATTGTACATATCTAAGAACCCTATATTTCAGATAAGGCCTTCTTGAAAAGAGCTCTGCAGCCAGCCTAATCCACATTCATATGGTCACCTTTTGTCCCTTGATAGATAGCCCCCCAGGAGACCCAAACCCAGGCAAACTTTACTGCCTTTAAAAAGAGCCTGTGGAGGGCTTTTGCAGGAACATGACTTCAGATATGGCTGTCCACTCTCCGCTAATGTCTCCTATAAATAAAGGTATCCTTGTCTGAGCTCAGTCTGGTTCTACGTTCTGCCTCAATTTTTCCAACAAAGCCTATACCCTGGTACTATTGCTTCAATAAGGACATTTTTATATAAAACCATATTTAACTATAAGTACATAGCATGAAAACTGTATTAACAGCTCAAATCGATAAATTTCTTGGAAGGCAACCACCTTAACTGCTGAGCCCTCTCTCCAGCCGGTAGATTTCTTTCATCATGCCAAGGTGGCAGCACTTTTATTCACCTTGGGTGGGTCTTTGAGGATGCTCACAGGAAGGCAGCCCTCTCAGTAGGGGGCAGGATGTAAGGAAGCTCAGGGGAGCTAGAAATGAACATCCCTTCCTGGGAGAGCAGTTCAGGAAGGAAATCCCAGACACTCAGCCAAGTCTGGGATAGGGTTGTTAAGACCTTGCCCTAGTGCTTATATAAAGGAGAAAGAAAACTACACACACACACACACACCCTGCCTGTTTTACTTGTGTGTGTGGTATTGGTGATAGGTTTCTCTCTCTGCTTGGACCTGTGAAAGGGACCAGCCTCTTGACCATTATGGAACTTCCCCTGGATCTGTAGCTTCAATAAATCCTTTCCTCCCAAAACTGTGCCGTTTGGAGGTTCATCCCAGCAGCGTATGAGCTGACAAGATAGCCTCATCTACCATCTTTCATTCTTCCAAAAGCAATCCATGTGGGCAATGCTGTCTGATCAGGATGAAGCCTGACCTCTGCATGTGACCTTAACAAACAGGAAACAAGGTATTTTCCTTTCAAAAAGAAAGCCTTTCAAAGGGCTTGAGACTAATGGGCTGGCTCTTGTCTTCAGGGCATCCTTCTTATCTCAGTGCAGAGCAATTGGCTTATTTTTAATGGTGGAGATCTCTTTAATAATTGCACCTGAAGCAGATGCAGTCTTTGGGCCTGGGACTTGAAACTTGCTTACATTTTACTTCTGTGGCAAATATTTAAAATTATGTACGTTTTCTGTATCTTTTGGCTCTGTATTCTGCTCTCTTTCAATGTAGATCTGAATTAGAGCAAGAACGAGAAACTAAACCACACAATGCTTTGCTGTCTTGAAAATTCCTCCACTAAACAATTAGCCCAGTATTTTTTGTTTTTGTATTTGTTTTGCTTTTTTTCCCCCCTTAGCTTTTTGAGGTAGGGTCTGGCTCCAGCCCAGGCTGACCTGGAATTCATTTTGCAGTCTCTGGGTGGACTCAAACTCACAATGCTCCTCCTACCTCTGCCTCCCAAGTGCTGGGATTAAAGGTGTGTGCCACCATGCCCAGTTCTGTGACAGTCAGGTGTGTGTAGGGACCACCCCTCCCCTTCCAGCCCCTCCCCTTGAATGGGAGGTGTTTAGTTAGAGCTACGACCTATATGCTAAAACTGATTGGTCAGATATAAACCAATCAGCTGTCCCTCTAACTCACCTGGGGAGGACTTAAAACTAGCTTCCCTAGAGGAAGTAGGCTCCCTCTTCCCCCACATGGCAATGAAGTAGTACGACTGCTGACCCAGGCCTAAGGGAGGTAAGGCCTGTACCCCTACCCCAGCTGCTGGCTGGGGTAGGGGGGCAGGCTCCAGACATTTCTTTCATGAACCTCTCTTTCTCATAAAGGGAGCTTTCTGTTATCTTTTCTTGGGCTGTTTATTTAACTAAATAATATAAGCTCTGTGAACTCTCTGACATGTTTTCCCCACACTGGTGGCAGGAAAATTCTATGACTTCCCACATAATAACTGGGAAATTTCCCCATCCAACTCCCCTTTTCCTAATCTACTAAATTAGAATAAATGTGTAATTAAAATTTAATCCTGTCCCTGTGTACAATTCTTTGGCATTAGAGGACAAGAACTTGAAGTAGGAGGAGGGGGAAGGGAGGATTACAAAACTCTCTCCCCGTGTTGCTTACAATTATTAATTAGCAACAACCCGTATCAGTTCCATCACTTTTTAGATGGGAAAACCAATCCTATCTGTAGACAGCATCATTTCACGCACTGAGGTGAAAGACTAAATAAAGAAAGCAAGCCTAGCTTTGCTTCCTGACTACGAACTGAAAGAGACCAGTTGCCAGAAATTCCTGCTGCCCTGCCTTCCACCTATGAAAGACTGAATCCTCAATGTGATCCTTGAGTCACTTCTAGTCAGGTATTTGGTCACAGCACTGAGGAAGTAAGTAGAACAAATGGGCTGCTAGATCACACAGTAAAAACAAAGTTTACTTTGGTAAGAAGCTGCCAAACTATTTTCTAACCAGCTTCTTCAAATGTGGATCATTGGCCCCACATGAGGTTAGATAACTAAATGTGGGGGTCATGAAAAATTGGCAACAATAAAAGGTGAATGTGTAGCTAACAATTAATTCAAAATCAAATGTGTTCCGGCAGTGTGCAACTATGCTGCCCCAAGGGATTTCCCTGCAGCCTTGGTTTTGAACATATGAGTACTTAACACTGAACACACAGTCATTCCAGGCAACACTAATGAACACTGCCAGAAAAATATTGCCTCAGATTTTATATCATTGCATGTTATAAAGTGTTTTGACTGTATACAAAGTTTTCTGCTCTTATAGAAACCTAATAGTTTAATTACAAAATACGAAGACTATTATCATTCCTCACTTTAGTAGTATGTATCTTTGGATTGTATTGTGCTGGGACATTTGATTTTGAAAACTGATATTTGAGTTGATGAATTTAATTTAAAAAATTGATTAATGAATTTTGGCTCGATTTTTAGATCAGAATTTTCAACAATTTCTGACATGGCCCTAAATATACTTCTACTATTTTGTACTACATATGTGTAGGAAGCAGTGCTGTCAGCATTGGCAATTACAAAATCAAAATATCAATCAACTCTGGAAAATACTACAACCTATAAGCTGTGTTATTAAATATTCAGCCAAGATCTCTACCACCGCCCCCGCCCCCCATGATAGGGTCTCACTGTAGCCCAAGCTGACCTGGAATTCACTATGTAGTCTCAGGCTGGCCTCAAAATCAAAGCAATCCTCCTACCTCTGCCTCCCAAGTGCTGGTATTAAAAGTGTGCGTGCACCACCACTTAGTGGCAAGGAACCCTTAACTGGAAATGGGTTCCATGGAAAAACTAGCCCAGCAGCATAGTGACACACACCTCTAGTCTCAGAACCTGGGAGGCAGAGGTAGGAGGATTGCTCTGAGTTTGAGGCCACCCTGGAACTATTCCAGGTCAGTCTGAGCTAAAGTGAGATCTTACCTCCCCCTCCCCCACACACACCCAAAATAAGTACAAAATGTTTATCAAAGATGTGGTACATTTACACTATGGAATTCTACTCAGTTGAAAGAAAAAAATGACATAATGAAACTTAAAGAAAAGTGGACGGACTTGGAGCAGATCATACTTACTGAACTCACACAAGAACAGAGAGGCAAATGCTGCATATTCTCCCTCATATGTAGTTCCTAACCATGTTAAGCTTAAGCTCTAAACAAACCTGACAGGTCAATTGAGAGACTGTCAAAGGAGATGGAAGGAATTGAGGGGGAAGGAATGGGAGGACAGAGGGACTTATACAATAAGCTAAACCAATAATGAATCGATAACATAAAACCCTTACTTTCATACAGTAAGCTCTTGAGGAAGATGTGGACATCACCTGGTTAAGAGGGGCCATGAACAGAGTGAGTGGAAGCATAAATCCAAGACAGATTGCTTTGGTCTGCAACTCCCCGTCCCAGACACAGATTAATTCCCACACTGAGCTATTGATCAAAGAAAGAGACCCACAAGAAGACAGGCTTATGTCAGGGCTACTGAATACCCGCCCCAAGCCAAAGGAAAGACCTTATTGCTGAAGATGCTACAGACTGTTATCACGTAACACCAAGAGACCCTGCTAGATCCAGAATGGTAACCAGCTCCCAGGTGGTAGCATGTGTAGTGCTGGAAGGTGATACATATGAGCTGCCAGGGGAAATTGATCAAGGATATTTGGAGAAAGCAGAGACCACTGATAGACAACACTGACTGATGTCACTAGAATCCTGAGGACACTGCTATATGGAAGAGATCAACAAGTGCTCATCTGTAGTGGCGCTAAACCTAGGCAGGTAATCAATGACTTGCTGATTGGCTAAGAGAATCACTTAGTGGCAAGGAACCCTTAACTGGAAATGGGAGCCACAGCAAAATGTTATGGAGACCAAGGACCCGGGCTCCAAGGGGAAACTCCCACTACTAAAAATCTACAGAGAGGCTATACCCATTAGACTCTCACCAAATCCACAATGTTTGTCTCATTTAACCTGCACTGATCTCACTCTCTGGTGGAGATTCTGTTTGTATTTTTCAGAAGCCAGCAAGAACCATGAACAACCCAATCCCACCATCAGGACGTGGGATGATGCTTGACACCCAGGCAGGAAATGAACCACCTGTGACAGTCAGACCTCTGCAGGGACCACTCCTCCCCTTGAGTGGGAAGTGTCTAGTTAGAGCTATAACCTAGGTACTAAAGCTGATTGGTCAAATATGAAACAATCAGCTGTCTCTCTGACTCACCTGGGGAGAACTTAAATTAACTTCCCTAGAGGAAGTGGGTCTCTTCCCCCACATGGCAATGGAGTAGAGAGACTGCTGATCCAGGCCTTAGGAAGGTAAGGCCTTCCCCCACCCCAGCTAATGGCTGGGGTAGGGGCAGGCTCCAGGCCTTTTCCCTCATGAACCTCTCCTTCTCATGATGGGAGCTTTCTGTTATCTTTTCTTCCGCTGCTTATTTAGCTAAACAATATAAATTCTGTTAAACTCTCTGACACATGTTCTCCCCACACTGGTGGCTGGAGAACTCTGTAACTTCCCACATGGTGACTTCCCCATCCAATTCCCCTTTTCCTAAATTAATAAATTAGAATAAATGTGTATAATTAAAATTTATTTCTGTCCGTGTATAAAATTCTTTTGCATTGGAGGACACGAACTGGGGGGGGGGGGATTCAATGGTAAAAACCAAATGTAACTGCCAAGATTTTCCCCGTATCATAATCCGTATCACACCACTAACTGATCATTTAGGGCCCATACAAATTCTTTGAGGAGGTGGTGAGAGGAGCAAGAGACCTACTTCCACAGGTCAGATAACCTGGGAAAGGATAATGGAGACAGACACTGAGGATACCCACTCCAAAGCAGAAACCCAGAGACTCTTAAGACCTCAACAATAAAGCAGACCTAAAACTCACCCACCATGACTCAGGGAACTGAGCGAAGAGGGTGGAAAGATTGTGAGAGCCATGGTGGGGAAGAATACCCAGAGCCATTGCCCCCCTCAGCAACAACACACAAAGAAAAACTGGCTCCCCCTGGTACAATTCATAACCCCTATCCGATGGACTGGTCCAGCAAGCCCACTGAGGAAAGCCCCCAGCAAGTTGGGAACAGGGAGGAGGAAAATGGGGGTATGATCATAAGACTTGCTCATGTACTATATCTAATTATTGACAATAAATATGAAAAAAGAGGCAAAGAATTATTTTTAAATGCTATTTTATTTTCAAGCTAAAAAAGAGGTGGCAATGAATATGAATGGGCACACCAGGCAGGGCCTCTTGCCACAGTAAATGAACTCCAGATGCATGTGCTACTTTGTGTGTCTGGTTTGACGTGGGTATTGGGGATTTGGAAGTGGGCTGTCAGGCTTTGCAAGCAAGTACCTTTAACCACTGAGCCCAAAGAATTGTTTTTAAATAAATTTCTTTAAGTACTTGATTTATATCCTTATTTTATGTACCTGGAGTCACATAGACACTTCTTGAGTAAAAAGGGATCATGACTGGAAAAGGTTTAAGAGATCCTGCTCTAGTTTATCACAACCTCCTCCTGGTATCATTTGCTTTGTTTCCTTCACTTAAATGCTCACACATTGTTCACTTTTAAAAAATTCAATTATTAGTAGATTAAATGGGTGAAGAGGATCAATAAAGAGGGCCTGCATCTTCTTATGAGGAAGGCAGTAGAGGATCAAATATGATCAAAGTGCAATGATTCTACATTTTTACACACACACACCCTTCTTAGGCATGGTGGTGCCTTTAGTCCCAGCACTCAACTCAGGAGGCTGAGGCAAGAAGATTACTGTAAATTTGAAGGCAGGTGGAGCAACAGAATAATAATCCAGATCATTTTAGGCTAGAGTGAGATCCTGCCTCAAACCTTTAAAGGCACTTGATTGCGAATCCTGGAGGCCACAGTTCAATTCCCCAGCACCCACATAAAGCCAGATACACAATATGGCATGTGAATCTAGTAGAGAGACCATCCTCCCTTCAGTCCTCCCCCCTCTCACTCTCTCTCTCTCTCTCAAATAAATAAATTAATTAAAAAAAATAAGACAGCCAGGTGTGGTGGCACACGCCTTTAATCCCAGTATTCAGGAGGCAGAGTTAGGAAGAGCGCCTTGAGTTTGACTCCACCCAGAGACTACATAGTGAATTCCAGGTCAGCCTGGGCTATAGCCAGACCCTACTTCAAAAAACCAAAATAAATTAATTAATTAGTAATAAAATACATAATTAAACCTGTCATGGTTTGATTCTTTTGAAGGGGCCTGAATATTAAAGTTTTCCTTTTCCTCTTCAAAGTTGGCTTTGTTCCCCCCTGGATTAACAAATTGGTAGCCCACCTGGTACTATGGAGTATAACAAATGCAGGAAGAGAGGGTCATTGGATTTGCAACACAGTTTTGTTTTTTTGAAATGGCCATGGGCAGTGTGAAGCAGGCAAGTTGGATTGCCTGTGTAGAAGCCCAATAGAGCCATGAGGATGAAGTGTGAGTTGCAGTGGAGACCCAATGGAAATGCCAGGATTATGGGATGGCTGCCAAGGAGACCTGCCGGTACCAGGTGAAATGCTCCTGGACTGCGAGTAACCAAGCTGAATTCCAAGCAGAATTGGAACTCCAAAGACCAGTCACTGGTTATTATTAGACTTGGAGTTAGACTTTGATGTTTTCCCTGTTTGTTTTAAATTTTATACTGGTTCAATTTTTCTTTGCAATGCCCAATGCCATCTTTTGCAGTATGAATGTTCTGTGCCATTATGGCTTTTTTTTTTTTTTTGGTATTATGGCTCAGTTGAAAGATCTTGGATTACTGGAATATTTGAATATCATTGTGATAGATTAAAAACCATGGAACTTTTAAAGTTGAACTAAATGCATTGCATTTTACATGTATGGTCATCATTTTATGGAGGTCTAGGGTGGATTGTAGTAGTTTGATTCAGGTGTCCCCATAAACATAATGTGTTCTGAATGCTTAATCCCGAGCTTATGGCAGTTTTGGAATTGGAACCTTGTTAGAGGTGTGTTGTTGGGGACAGGCTTATGGGGGCTAGACTCAGTTTCCCCTTACCATTGTTTGGCACACTCTCCTGATACTATCGTCCACCTGATGTTGGCTAGGAGGTGATGTCCACCCTCTGTTCATGCCATCATTTTCCCAGCCATCATGGAGGTTCCCCTCAAATCTGTAAGCCAAAATAAACCCATTTCTCCCATCAGCTGCTTTTGGTCTGGTTCTTTTCCACACAGCAATGAGAAGCTGACTACAACAAAACCCTTTTTTAATATTGTTTATTTGAGAGAGAGAAAGAATAGAATGTGGGCATGCCAGAGCCTCTTGCTGCTGCAAAAACACCAGATGCATACACTACTTTGTGCATCTAGCTTTATGTCGTGGGTACAAAAGGAACTGAACTGGGTTGACAGGCTCTTCAAGCAAGTGCCTTTAAAAACTAAGCCATTTCCCCAACCCTGAACACATTGTTTTGTATTCTAACTAAAAAAAAAAAAAAAAGGAAACTCACAAAATATGTACGCAAAAAACAGATGAATTACTTAAGCATCTTTACTATGTTTTTTCCTACAATGCCATGTGTACCTAGAAAACTCCAATTCAAAATAAATTCTACACATCTTTGTCAATTTCTGAACAGCTAAGGATTACTGCTTAACCAAATCCTGATCTTAATGTAATTATGTATTACAAATATATATGCTTAACCATCATTTCCAGCACCTGGCAGTTTGTTATAGTAAGTATTCCAAAACTATCCTCTGAATGAACTCTACAATGAATGAAATGATCTCTGAATGATGCAATCCTTCATCCTTTCACTGAGTACTATATTTAGATAATGTCAAAAGAGAGCTCAGTTCTGAATCCCACTCTTGCCCTCCTTGGGCCACACACTTCCACTACACAAGGAGTTCATGTACACAAAAAGAAGTACACCACCATCTCTTTTCGAGGTAACACTGGAATGTCTCACCCTGTCGCAGTCAGCCACAGGCCACTGGGATGAATCTCTAAACCAGGCACAGTTATGGGAGGAAATGATTTATTGAAGCTACAAATCCAAGGGAGGTTTCTGTAACAGTGAGAGAGGCTGCCCCCCTTTCACAGGTTCAAGCAGAGAGAGAAAAACCCATCACCAACCCCACACACAACAACAAAAAAGGCAGGGGCGGACTGGCGAGATGGCTCAGCGGTTAAGGCACTTGCCTCCAGTGCCTAAGGCCCCGGTTCAACTCCCCAGGACCCACATAAGCCATATCCACAAGGTGGTGGCCCTGGTGCCCTTTCTCTCTCTCTCTCTCTCTCTCTCTCTCTCTCTCTCTCTCTCTCTCTCTCTCTCTTTCTCTGCTTGAAAATGGATATTTTTTTAAAAAGGAAGGGGGCAAGGGTCGAGAAATTCTTTCCCTTTATATAGCCTTAGGGTGGGGTCTTGCAACCCTTTCCAAGACTTAATGGCTTCCTGATTCTCTGGAATTTCCTTCCTGCACTGCCATCCCAGGAAGGGACGTTCTTTTCTAGCTTCCCTGAGCTTCCTTACATCCTGCTCCCTACTGAGATGGCTGCCTTCCCATAAACATCCTCAGAGATCCACCCAAGGTAATCAAAAAGATCAAGTTGACAACAAAACGTAACCATCACACACCTAAACACCTTTTTTCTTTTTTTTGTTTTTCATGGTAGGGTCTTGCTCTAGCCTAGGATGACTTGAATGTCTATGTAGTCTCAGGGTGGACTTGAACTCACAGCAATCCTCCTATCTTTGCCTCCTGAGTGCTGGAATTAAAGGTGTGCACCACCAAGCCTGGCTATAACCCCAACACCTTTAACCCAATTTCATGGTCTACAAAAAGCCTCTCCCCCATCATCTGTCCTCAGAGTAGACTATACTACAGATGAGTGTATCCTTGGGCAGTTTGGACAGCATTTTAAAGTGCTAGCTTAAATTAGAGATGCATGTAAAGTGTTATCATGCCTGTGCATGAAACTCCTTTATGGTGACAAGAAGAACCAATAACAGAAGAAAGCTGGAGTCCACCATGTTCTACTGTGGATTCTAAATTTTACATTTGAAATTTGAATCCTTCCTTGTAAGGCACTATGAAGATATGTGTGTCGAGGTAGAAGACTACAGACATAATCAATAATTCCTTAATATTTATGCCTTTTATAAATGAACATTTGTCTTGGGTCACACATGTTGGGGGCAAACCACCTTTGACTCAGAGTAAAATTGATGAGTTCTATTAACCTAGTTTTGTTAATTAATAAACCAACAATAAATATAGACTAAGAAAGTATACAAGTAAAATCAGAAATAAAGAAAATATTTAAGGTTATTTTCTAATTCTAATAATTGTTTAAATATTATATTAAATGACAAGCACAGTTTAAATCTCTAGTCTTTTTTTTTACTTTATATCACACTGACTCTAAAAATATTTACTAATGATTAGGCAGAAACTTTAATGTTAAGAAAAATCTCAAATACTATTTCACAGTTTGAAATTGAATTCCTCAGCTGGTATCAAACTATTTCATGGATCATAAAAACCTAACATTCATTTCTTCAGCATTTACTAAAAACTTATAAAACGCCAGGTACTATAATAGGAATTATATGTAGGAAAAAAATCTCTAGCCTCTAAATACTAGTAATTGAAATAGACAGCAACTTTGTTGGAGGCACTATGGAATCTTAGGAGGAAACACTAGCTCCACCAAGACTTCACATAGTGTTAAAGGGTGGGTAGAAATTTGGACATCAAAGAAAAGGACAATCCAGGGGGAAATCATTATATTAATAACAGTAGAAATGAAACAATCAAAATATCAAGAGCAAACTTATTGAACACTTACTATAAGTTAAGCATTATATACAAATTATCCTAGTTGATTTTCAAAATAAGTTATGATTCCTTTTTATTCCGTTTATCAATAAGAAAACTGAAATGGTAAAGAACTTGGATAGTTATATAGAGGTGACACCAAGCAGAGCATACAAAATTAAGGTGGAGTGATGATGACTTAGTTGAGGATTTAAGTAGGTAAGTACTGTGTAGTCAAGCCTAACAATTATGACACCACCCAGCACTGGTATGCAGTGAGGAACAAGAAAAATAAAATACATACTGTCCCTGTCCTAATGTACATAACATCAAGGCTTCCTATCTCAGAAGGACAGATTATGGGATACAGTGGTCAACGAGAGAAAATACACACTGTCCCTGACCTAATTCACATAGCATCAATCCTCCCCATCTCAGAAGGAAAGACTATGTCTATCTTGAAGGACGTTAAATGTGGAGTATATTCACATTCTAGTAAGTAGCACAGCTAGAAGTGAAGCCATGTTTTTCTGATTAAAAGCCCAAACTCATTCCACTTTACCACATACCCATCTGCTAATGAATTTGACAGAAGTATATCAAGAAACTACTACATGTAAGCACTGTGTTAGGAACACAGAAATGAAAGAAAGTTAATCAGCAGAGTCAAGGGAACTAAGAATTGTGGGAAAGTGAGATAATGCTATATCAAAGAATCAGTCTTGTGGATTCTGGCAAAAGAGATCTATCACAAGGTGCAATTATGCAGGCTAGCATGAATCATAACATACCAGAAAGGAGTGAAGGTAACAGAATCAGTTAAAGAGAGAAATGGGGGGAACAGGAAAGTGCTGTACAGGAAAGCAGAGTGTTAGAATTGAGGAGACATGTGAGGACATAATAGAACAGAGAACTACAGGTCCATTCAATCTAAGGCAAAGTGGGATTAAACTGGAGAAATTGACAGCAGCCGGATCACAGAATCTGGAAGCTTAACCACTTAAATGTGCTCACCATGAAAGAGAGTGGAAAGCTATTGAGTCATTTTAAAGAGGAAACAATAGTGCTTTAAAAAAGTTCATGTGTTCATAGATGGAAAACCACTGCCTTAATCAAGAGCAGGGCCATATCTGAGAAATATTTAGGCAGTCTATCACAGAATGTGGTAAAAAGATAGCAACTCTAAATACATCATGAATGTGTTTTTAAAGAAGCAATAAGAACAAAACTAAACAAAAATGGCCCAATGAGGAAAAACTGAAAAAAACCAAAATTCAGAGTAAATGACTTGTCAGGTACCTTGTATTTTGTAACTATATAATTTTACAGTTATTATAATAGTTATAACAATCTAATCCACTTTTGAAATATTAAGATTTGATAGGACAAAAAAAAAACTTCTCAACAATGTGCTGGTTTGAATGTAAAATGCCCCCATAGACTCAAATGTTTGGAATTAAGCTCAGTTCCCAGCTGATGGAGCCTTGCTAGAGGAGGTGTGCTGCTGGGAGCAGGCCTGAGTCTAGCTGCTGAGTGTTCAGAGGTAGCTTGTATCTGCTGTTCTCTCTGCTGTGACTATGGGAAGTTGCAAGCTAATTGCCATGCTTTTCTCCACCCTGATGAAACTTCTCTTCAAAACTTAAAGCTAAGTGGTTACGGTGCTTGCTTGCAAAGCCTGACAGCCTGGGTTCAATTCCCCAGTCCCCACATAAAGCCAGATGCACAAAGTAGTACCATGGGTCTGGAGTTCGTTTGCAGAGGTAGGATGCCTTGGTGCACCCATACTTAGCCTCTCTCTTTTTCTGTCTCTCTCTCTCTCAAAGAAATAAAAATATTTTTTAAAAAATCATGGGTTTGAAATAAACCCTTTCCTCCCATAAACTGCTTCTGGTCCAGTGATCTGTCCCAGCAACAAGAATGTAATTGCCATACCCAACTTGTAAATAAATGGTTCCTTTGGGTATAGTTTATGAAGCCAACACTCAGGAAATATTTAAGCAGAAGTTTCATGTCCAAGTGAAAGGTTTTAATTAAAAGGGTATGTTCAGGTTGGAAATGTAGCTCAGTGGTAGAGTGCTTGACCAGCATGTGTAAGGTACTTGGTTCAATCCCCGGGACAACAAATAAATAAAATAAAATAAGGGGGTTGGAGAGATGGTGCTTTCTATGTAAGCATGAGGGCCTAAGGAGGAGCCTGAGACCACCCAAGCTCAAATCTCAGAGAGACCACATAAACAGCTAGGTGTTGCCATGTAGGTCTATAATCCCATTCCCGTGGGAAGCTATCAAACTGCAAACTCCAGAATCACTAAGAGACTTCATTGGAGGGAGACACCTCCAGTGATGGGCAAGCCCATGGACCAACACAGGCACAAGACATCAGCTCATATACCAGTACATCCCACACACATCCCACCACACATACTAATCACCAGTACATCCCACACACATCACACCACACATACTAATCACCAGTACATACCACACACACCCCACCACACATACTATGCACAAGCAATCAAACAATAAATATTAAAATAAAAAGGGAGTGTCGTGATGATGGTGACTTTTTGTCATGATGTAATTACTTTTCAAAAGTCCTTCAAAAAGTAAATAAAAAGGAATTTCCATGATGATGTAGATGACTTCTTAAAGTCAAGAGTCCAAAAAATGGCAAAATCACAACAACCAATTAATTTAATATATTTTTTCAGTGAAGTTATAATCAGCAATACCATATAATGTTCTGATATTATCAAAAATTTTCTCAGTACTTTATTTATACCCCTAATAAAGCCATATTTTTCAACTGCTTAGACAATATGAATATCATACTTTTTAATTTTTAAAAATATTTTATTTATTCATTTTCAAGCAGAGACAGAGAGAGAGAGAGAGAGAGAGAGAGAGAGAGAGAGAGAGAGAGAGAGAGAGAACCAGGGCCACCACCCTGTGGGTCTGGCTCATGTGGGTCCTGGGGAACCGAACCTGGGGCCTTAGGCACTAGAGGCAAGTGCCCCAACCGCCGAGCCATCTCTCCAGCCCCATACTTTTTAAATTTTAATGTTATTAATTATATCATAAATTCCTTGGAAACTCACAGCAAGTTAACATTCAACAATGGTTTCCTCCAACAGAAAAAGAATGATTTCTGCTTCACTGACATCAAGCCCTGTGTCTGGGAAGTAGCACTGAGGAAGGAAAGGTGCCCTGCAGCATACAGAAGAACTGGCCTGCAATTCCACATCTTTAAATGGCTTCCCCACTTCCTACGCATTAAAGAGTGATGCTATGTAGAAGCTCTTACATTCTTTGATTCAAGAAACTACTCAACAAAATCCAAGATCCATCTCTGAATATGTAACAACACATGGGGAGGGGAGAATACAAAATTGTAAAACAGGGTTAATACAAAATGTAATGAAGAAATCAACTTCTCATTTTTAAAGTCTGGTCCAAAATGCCAATGCCAGAGTCACTAAATTAATCAGTATTCTTATCCTTAACAAACACTTTAGATGAAAATTTTCCATACTAAGTTTCCTATAATAAAAATCTCTGTGATATTTGAAAGCAGTAAGATAAGACTAGCAGGGCAAAATGTAATTTAAAGCATATAAAATGATTTCCACTTCTTGTCAAAATGGAATAACAGGTAACAAAAGACACAAGATGTATTAAATACTTTTCAGACAATCATCATCAAGCAAGAAAAATCATGATAACTGACAGATGTGAACCAAACCTGAGCCTAGGGGCTAAAGAGATAACTCAGCAGTTAAAGGTGCTTGCTTGCAAAGCTTGACAGCCCAGGTTCAATTCCCCAATGCCCACATAAAGGCAGATGCACAAAGTGGAGCATATCTGGGGGTTGTTTGCAGTAGCAGGAGGCCCTGTCATGACCACCCCTACCGTCTGTTAGCAAATTTAATAAAATAAATTTTAAAAAAAGAAATAAAACCAAACCTAAGCCTAACAATTGCTTGAGCTTACTACTTTGAAAGTTTCTAGTCCATGTACTAGGGACCAGGAAACCTAGAATTGGCCTCCCTGAGTTGAGTAGATGGAACTGAGTCTGGAGACAATGTAGCCAGAATAGTATCTGAGAGGAGAGAGCTGGTGTCTAGGGTATCCTCCAGTCTTCAGCTGGGTACTTGTCATGTAGTGCAAGGAAACTACCCATGACTATGGAAAGAACCACCAAAAAGTATTTAAAGTAACAACATTGAAAAGCTACTGTTCCCACCAACCATAATACTTAGAAGAGCTTTGTTTCAATGCCTAACAAAACTTAAATGCAAATCCTAAAAAGATTAAACTGCTTATGAGTAACTTAAATGCTTCCTAGAACAAAGCTCAAGGTTTTTAATATGTAACACAATATGAAAATATTGAATATCTGAAAAGATAGAATTTCAAATTCATGGAACCAAATAAAAAAGTATCAGACATGCAAAAATAAGAAAACACAATCCATAATGAAGACAGAAATCAATCAAAACCCATGAAATGCCACAAAGAATTAGTAAACATGAACAGCTAGACAATGGTAACTGCATCCCATAGACCACATGACAAATAAAAACATCAGATATAAAAAGCTAGCTTTCAAGAGATTAAAATACATCTGTAATGAATATATGCTGGGTGGGATTAAACATAAAAGATTAACTTGGAGACATCACAATAGACATCCAAAATGAAACAAACACTGAACATCAGTAAGCTTTAAGACAACATCAATGAGCCTAATAGACACAAAACAACTTTTAAAAGGAGGAAAGAGGAATAAGATCTCCTCACACATATTTGAAAAAATAGTGGCTGAAATTTTTCCAAATTTGACTAAATATAAACCCATAGATCCAAGTTCAATAAACTTCAAGTACAAAGAACATGAAGTAAAATGTATAAGGAATTTCCTTTACCAAGGGTTCTTGCTCACAAATTCTATACCTAAACGTAATCTAGAAATTAATTAAACTAAGCCTCTAAGGAAAAAAAAAAAACAAAACAAAAGAAATTAATTAAACTAAGCCTCATCTTGAGGTTAACTAGCCTTTTATGGTACAGTGTCAACTGGTACTTTAAAATAGAGTATATTAAATCACATAGCCAACAGTCATCTGAGCATACTATGTAACAAAAACTCCAATGGATTCAATAATAGCAAAATATAAATTCTTAAAATAATGTATTCTGCTGCTCTACTACCCAAAATATTCATTAAAATAAGTGTGCATGACTAGATTTTAGCAAATTATTTTTTAAATTATTTTTTATTTATTTTGGAGAGATGGAGGGAGGGAGAAAGAAAGAGAATGAGCACGCCAGGGCCTCTTGCTATGGCAAATGAACTCCCAACACATACACCACTTTGTGAGTCTGGCTTTATGTCAGTACCAGGGAATTGAACCCAGGTCAACCAGGCTTTGTAAGCCATCTCGTTGGCCCACAAATTGTTTTCTTAAGAAAGCAAAAGCATATTTTTCCCCTTATATAGGTCATTCAGAATAGAGTTAGCACACTACAAACTTTTAAAGTAACTGAGAGGTGGAATTGAAAACACAGAAGTAGATTTGAGGTTTAGAAAGCAGCTAGGCCAGCTCCACCCTTCCCTGGGAAAGAAAAAGAAAAAGAACCTGGCAACCATTATTTTGGAACACTATGATTTTCAAAATATACATATACATATACATATATATAAAGCCAGGTGTGGAGGCTCACACCTTCAATCCCAGCACTCAGGAGGCTGAGGTAGGAGGATAGCTGTGAGTTCAAAGCCAGCTTGGGCTACAGAATGAAGTTTCAAGTCAGCCTGCCTGGTCTAGAGTGAGACCCTATCTAAAAAAAAAAAAAAAAACCATTAAGAGGAAAGGTAATATACTTTTCTATTTTTAGGATTTGGCACACAAATTCACAATTTCCTACTAAAGTAAAGAAACAAGTGGAAAATTGAGTGTCACTCTTTCTACAACAGAATAGTATTCTGCTACCTTGCTGTCATGGTTTGATCCTGGTGTCCCCCACAAACAAATGAATGTGTTCTCAATGATCGATCCTCAGCTGATGGCAGTTTGGGAATTAGAAACTCGCTAGATCTGTGTTGTTAGGGGTGGGCTTATGGCGGTTATAAGCCAGCTTCCCTTTGCCAGTACACCTTCCTGCCATTGTTTGAAGTGCTGTGGTGGAGGTGATGTCCACCCCTCTGCTCATGCCATCGTTTTCCCTGCCAGGATGGAGTCCTCCCCACCCCAGTCCGTAAGCCAAATAAACCCATTCCGCTTTTGCTTGGTTTCTTTCTGCGCAGCAACTAGAAAGCTGACTGCAACACTTACTTAGGAAATTGTGGGAGATTTTACAAAAAGAGTAACTCCATGAATAGCTACTAAAAATATATGTACCAACCTTAGAAATAATTATCTACATTCTTTTTTCCTTTCTACAGAAAAAAATATATGTGTACATTTAGATAACACCTTTTATTGGGTGCCTACATAAAAACTTTTGGAAAAGGCATAATGTAGGATCCACACATAAACGATAAACAGCACACAGATCTCTCAACATATACACTACAAACCTTTGGGCACAGAGACATTGACACTGGAACAATTCTCTAATGATTCAATTCATGCTAAAACAGAAATATAATTCCCAAAAAATACAATCGATATAAATGTATCATTATCAGAGCAGAATAGCATGCTCGTTAACAATGCACCAATTTCCCACCTTATAAAAAATAGGAATGGCTTCAAATCAAGTTAGATTACTCTCAAAAGGCTAAATATACATTTTGTGAACACAGCTTAATATTCCGTCATTGATCACCTCCACTGAAGCACTCAAACGTATGCATGCTACAATACCTATCATGATAAAAATGGAGTCATTATTTCACCAATCCAGCTTTCAATATTCAACCCCATCTCAAAAACATTCCTAACACAAGCTCCTATCATAAGCATAAAAGACAAAGATTTGCCTAATTAGTCTAGTTAAGACTGCAGTTATTTACATAAGCTTCCAAAAACACCTTTAAATGATTCCAATATTAAGTAATCTCATAATTCACTGACAATGCAACGTCTCTAAGCAGACTTACTTAAATCACTTGCTAAAGCAAGTTTTTCCTCATAATCAGAAATGTTGTTTGCAAGAAAGAATAGTTGTTTGCAGTTTTTCCTGAAACGTTAATCACTTCACGAGTTTCAAAAATCTGAGCCACTTAGTTTTAGACACCGAGGTTAATAAGAAACACCTCTGCACATATCTTTATATAAAGCTTTATAGTAAAAGTCTTCCCCTCCCTCCTTTGAGGAAAATCCCTCTCCCTTCCTCTCTCTTTTTCCCCTGTCATTTTACCAAATTATCAATGATGACACATCGTGGTTCTAATCTCAGCACTGAAGACAATAAATGACAATACGGGATTGGCAGAACGAAAAACTAAAAAGTTTCACAATTTTAATAGGTATAATTACGAGGTTGAGATAAACGGGGTGACAGGTAAGACTACATCACTCCTTCCACCATGCAATCCTTAAACCCAAATTGAGGGCTTAAAGCATGAAATCTAAGTCCGGAGTGTGCTATTCAGCTAGGAAAACAGCGGGCACTTACATTTGGCGCATAACCTGGTTCAGGAACACCCCGTCCACCAGAGCCACATACTCATCCAGGTTGGTGGCATTTCCAGCAGCCGGAGGTCCGAACGTTTTCACCTGCAACACAAGAAGACACGCCACCAGGTGAACGCCCACCTCCACGTCCGCAAAGGACACGGCGAGATCAATACAAATCAATCAATCAATCATCTACCATAAAGGGCACCGCTACTCACCCAAGTGACCAGGGGGCTGGTCATGAACTGCTCCAGGAGGGGAGTGAAAATCTCGTTCTCCATTTTACAGATTGTGGATTTTAATTCAGAAAGGGGGCGTTGAAAAAAAAAAGGAACTACCACCCCCAAAAAATGTATAAATCTATCTACACCCCGGCACGTAGGGGCGGGTCAGGGGCGCCCGGAGGAGCCGGGCCGGTGGCGGGGGGCGGCGCCCCGGGGACCCCGGGCATCTGGAGGGGGCGGCGGCGGAGCGGCACACACGCGCACACACGCGCGCGCACACACACAAAAAGAAAACCCCAATTAAATCAAAGGCGAGCCGCAGAAGCCGCCCAGGGGCGCGGGGCTCCGGGCCGACCCCCGACGAAGCGCAGCCGACGTGGCCCGGGCGCTCGTCCGGCCGTGGGCATGGATGGGGCAGCCGGAGCCTCAGCGCCCGGCGGGCACCATCGTTCGGTGGGCGGCCGTGAGGCTGACCGCCGTCCCCGGGGTGAGCGCCGCGCCGCGCCGAGCCGAGCCTCCCTCCGGAGCGGAGCCGCGGGCGCCGCGCCTCCTCGCCGCCCGCCCCGACTAACGGCTCGCGTCCACCGCAGTGCCGCAGCACACCCGCCCGTCAGGCCGCAGGCGGCGCGCGGATCCCTCCGCGCACGGATCCTTCCGCCGCCGCGCCGCCTCTGGATTGTGGGAGAGGGAGAGAAAAAATAAACCCCGCTGCAGGAGCGCGCTCCCGAGCGTGCGCGCGCGCACACGCCCCCTCCCCCGGGGAAAGGCGCGCCCCCGCCGCCACCGCCCAGATTCTAAGGGCGCGCGCCCCGTGCAGCTGCGGCTCCCCGCCCGCCCCTGCCTAATTATGGTTTATTTCCTTCCCCACTGCCTTCTTTGATGTGTGAGGGAAACCCTTCTCCCTCTCCCTCTCTTTCTCTCTCTCAAACATGCGGGATGCAGACATCCTTTTATTTCATTTCTTTTTCCTGGACACTTGGATTTGATCATCCAAGCATGCTTCCCAGCCCGGCAAAATGCAATAGCAAAACTGCAACAGGACTTAAGGCACAGGGTGGGTTTGGTTTTGTTTGTTGGTTTAATGCTTTCTCTTAAAAAAAATACGAAATTTTAAAAATACAGTTCACATGAATATTCTCCCAAGTTGTAAGTGAAATATAGTAGGATTTTTAAATAACCAAAGTTGCCTTTCAACATGGAATTACCCTGAGTGGAGCAACCATGATTCAGACTTTTTTGGGGGGTGGGGGGGGACTATTTGGTCGCTGAAAAAAATACCCAAACAGAATTTAGAGCTGCAAAGAGAAAATGTTTGGAAGTCATCCAAGCCGAGTGACAAACAGATTATATATTTGTCAAAATCTCTGTGCTATGCACGTCTGGAACTACCAAAATAATTTAAACAGTTCCCTAGCAAAATCAAAGGTTATTCCTCCTCATTTCGAAAGAAAATAAAGATCTCTTTCTTGGGATAAAACAGACCTATAAAACACTCACCTCCCCTACTCCGCCCCCCCCCCAAAAAAAACCACATGGTATTATAGGTTTATAAGGTGTGCTGTGCTTATATGTACATTATTAAATTTGAGTACTTAGGTAAAAAAAAATGTTTTCTCATACACTGAATTAAACAGCACCATTTCTTAATCTGGTAGTCGGCAGTCTGACTCAAGAGTCTCCCTGCTGGCAATGCTTACCAGCTGTGTGAGCTGAGGCACAAGTCTGGGCCTCTCTGGGCCTCACTCTCTGCTTATTCAAAGCAGGAGAAACAATAGGGTTCAAAGAAATGGCAGCTTGTAGCAAGTGTTCTGTTATTGTGATTAGTGCTGTCTTCATTATTATTACCCCCAAATGAGGAATCTTTTTGTTTAAAATTTGAAATAGAACCTCTCCTGCTTAGTTAGTTGCAGGAGGAGAGATCTTGTCTGGGGCCATCGGGGAAACAAATACTCTTCAAAAATCATCTTAATTGAAATGAGGATGCATTCATGTGACCCCAGCCTTGCATTGCTCTGGCTGATATACAAACCTTGAGTCATCCTGGTGGTAAGCAAGCATTTCCTTGTGCCCTTAGTCACAGTTCTTCACTTGGAAAAGTAGATGCAGAGAAAATGAAAAAACAAACAAAAAAGCCAGCCAGTACACAAGCACTGGTTTCAGGAGCAAAGCTTATGCCCCACACATCTACTTTTCTTTGAAATCCCTGAGAAGTTTAACAACATCAAAGTATTCATGTCCATAAACTGGGGTTTATCCTGAGACAGACCAACCTGCTTCACAATAAATGAAAACCCATGAAGAATTAGTACCAAGTACAGGAGGTTAAGGACATCTTTGGACAGTGTGACTGAAGGGTTAGTACATTAACTCAGCATTATTTATTCAATATCCATTTAGTATCCAACCCATCCCTCAGAAATCTGGATTCCCCACTGGAACCAGATGGCCCCAGATGCTTCCTGGTCTATCTTTAGGTTACAGACACTCTCAACAAAGAAACATGAGGAGTTAATTGTAAAAACAGGAAACTTTAGACCAGACTCAGGTCTGCAGGAACTTACTTGAAAATCTACCAATTCACAATTCTCTACTTTTACAGCAGCCTTGGAAATGTTTTATAATATCTCAAGAGTGCAATCAGGAAACTTCTCTGTCTGGCAAGAGATGGATTGCGCATTATACACCATTTAATGGTCTTTGAATTGCAACGTCCTGTAAGATTAAATCCAAAAGCCATCCCAGCCTTTCACTTAGGAGATTTCTCTCAAGAGTTCTTCAGGATACTTTTGTTTTGAACTTTGTAGTCATTTTTCCATCCATCCTTTCTCAGAATGTTAAAGCCAACACAGGAAAGGATTTTGGAAAAGCCATTGTCTACGTAGGGTCTAAATTACTTCACCAGCTCTCTTCAAATAAAAAAAATAAATATAAATACTTGGAGTGGAGTATGACCCATCACAGAGTCTCTTCCAGGTGTAAAACTACCTTACACCAGAAGCATCCATATCTACCACTGTAAACATCTACCTAGAACACTAGAGACAGAGATCTACCCCAGCCAGGTTCCTTGAGGACAACTTCTCTGTTTCTTCTTTCTTTCCTTCCTTTCTTCTTCCTTGTGCATGTGAAGTATGTGTGGAGGTGGGTGGTGGTGGGGGGGATATGCATGTAGACGTGTACACTCATGTGCTCACAGGCACGCAGGGGCCAGTGGAGAACTTTGGGTGTTTTTCTTCTATCAGTCATCCCCAGATATTTCCTTTTTGAATGTCCTGAGCCCCTAGTGGTCCTCTGGTCTCTACTCCCCCCAGGACTGGGGATCCACCTGTGGTTGGATGCATCCCCATGTTTACGTGAGCCCTACCTAGGGCATCAAACTCAGGTGGTCTCAGTACCTCATGCTCACAGCAAGTGCTCTAACTTGCTGAGCCATCTCCCCAGCCTTACAAATGCTTTTTTTTAAGTTAAAAAAATTATTATTAAGTAGAAACTTTGTATGCACAAATCACGTGTTGGCACCTCCGTTTCCCTCTTCCCTGCCCCCATTCCCCTGTGGACCCTCCTCAGTGGGATTGCTGGTACGCTCCATGGGGATTGAGGGCTATGTGTTGTGCAAAGAGCAGTCAGTCATGGGTGGGCAATGCCACTAGATATTCCCCCACCATGGCTCTTACACTCTTTACATCCCCTCTGCCGCAAAGTTCCCTGAGCCATGGTGGGTGAGTTTTAAGTCGACTTTAGTGGTGAGCTCTTAGCAGCTTCTAGGTTTCTGCGTTGGAACGTTTTGATTATCCACAGTATCTGTCTTCTTCACCCTGGCTCAGGTGCTCATCTCTCCACTTCCTCTGTGGTTCACCTGGGCCGGAGCTGATGTGGAAGGGGTGGTTCATCTCCTGCCAGGGAGTCAGCTATCATCTCTGGTCTTGTTGGTAGAGTTATGTTGTCCACAGTTCTTGCTGCCTTCTGAAAGATCAAAACAGATTCTCCAGGGAAGAGTGAGATCAGCAGAGGTCAAATGGGATAAGCCTTGTTAATTTAGTGAGATTATGATTGGCGTATCCTCTCTTTAGACCCATGGTTAGTGGAAGCTTCCCCTTGCAGCCCAGATTCTTGGTCTCCATAGAAGTTTGGCTTGGATCACAGTCCTAGCTATGGGTTCCTTGCCACTGAGCAAGGCTCTCTTAGCCAATCAGAGAGCCCTTGATTATCCACCCAGGTTGAGTGCCACTACTGCCCAGGTGTGTACATATTGTCATGCTGGTTGCTGTGGTATAGCAGTGTCCCCTGCTTTCTCCCAACATTGGTGACTTATTTCCCCTGATGTCATGTAGTGCTTACTTTCCAGCACGACAGGGGCTAACCTGTAACTGGCTTCCTTCCAGATTCCATGAGTGTCTTCAGCAGGGTCTTATCTTTTACCTGGGGCGAGTAGTCAAGTGCTTTGACAGAAACCTGTCTTGTTTTGAGAATCTTATAAGGTCTCTCTGGTCAACAGCTCAATGTAGGTAGTAACCTATTACTGGTACTGTGAGTCACAAGCCAGAGCCAAATGTTTTAGGGTTAGGCTTCATCCCAACCCCTTCTGGACTCTTCTTACCAGACGATACCCCCGTATTCCTTTGGAGAGTTGTATCTTTTAGCCTCTTGTCCAAGAGTAAGGGTTCTGTGGTGCTAGTTCATTCTGGATTCAGTTTTGTGTATATCTCACCCCACCCTCCAGACCCTTGCATCCCTATTATCTGTCTCTTGCATTGCTTGTCAGGTTGACTTGCAATTCAAGCTGATTCTGCTTAGGAAACACAGATGAGGGAGACTATGTGGCATTTGTCTCTCTGTGCTTGTGTAAGTTTGCTGAGTATGGTCTGTACCAGGTTCATCCATTTTCCTAAAAATTTCATTATGTCATTTTTCCTTACTGCTGAGTAGAATTCCATTGTATAAATGTACCACTACTTTGATATCCATTCATCCAGCGATGGGCATCTGGGTTGATTCCAGTTCTTAGCCACTGTGAATTGAGCAGCTGTAAACATGATTGAGCAGCTGTCTCAGCATTGAAGCGAGGAGCCTTTAGGGTAGATGCCCATTAGAGGAATAGCTAGGTCAGTTGGTAGCTCTAGTTGCATCTTTTTCAGGAACCTCCTTACAAATACTTTTAAGTACAGATTTGCAGAAATAATCACATCCATAAGGCAACATAAATAACCCAAATACAGCAGTAGAATGGCACCACTAATGTTAAGTAGTCAAAAAGGATAAACATCTTAAATGTCCATTTAACTGAAGTAATAAATGAGTGAAATGTAGGATGTAATACAATGCAATATTGTTTTGCTACTACATTCATGGTGAATCTATAAAGTATTATACTAACTGAAGCTCATCATAAAAGACAACACATTATATGATTCCATTTGTGCAAATGTTCAGAAGAGATGGCTCTGTGGAGACAGACATTAGTGGATGCTCAGCGCTGAAGGAGTGGGGTTCAGGGGAAAATAGTGATGATGACTTAAAGGTACATGCTTCCTTTCGAGAAAAAGAAGGCCCTGGAAGATGGTTCAGTGGTTGAGTGCTTGATTCTTAAGCATTCAGGCTTCTCAGGCTGGAGATTGCCAAGTCAGACTCCCTAGAACTAGAATAAAAAGCTAGGTGTGGCCACGCTATGGGTAACCCTGCCGAAGGGGAGGGGGACCGAAGAATCGCTGGAGCTTGCTGATGGACAATAGCTCTGAGTGGAGGGAGAGACCCAGTCTCAAGAAAATATGTGCATGAGCCTAAGAGAAAGCCATTCTCCTGACATTCTCCTCTGGCTTCAGTAACACATGCAATACACTACTCCATAGCACACAAAAAAGCCACTGAATTCTGCCCCTTAATGGTGAAAGTGTATGTGATATAAATAATATCTAGATAAAGTTTTCTAAAACGGGCACCATCATCTTATAAACTGTTCTTTATGCCATCAACAAGTCCACTCTAGGCACGATGGCACATGCCTGAACTCTCAGCTACTTAGGATCACGTAAGAGCAGGAGCAAACTCAAGGCCAACATGGGCAACATAGCAAAACCTTGTCTCAGAAAGAAAGAAGGGGAAAAGGAATGAAAGAAAGAAGGAGTGAAAGAAAGAGAGAAAGAAAAGAGTAAGAGGAAGGAGGAAAGAAGGAAGGGAAACGAGAAAAGGAGAAATTTATTCTCTCTTAGACTTTTCGAAAGAGCCTTCTTGGGACTGGAGAGATGGCTCGGCGGTGCTCACAAAGCCTGACAGCCTGGGTTCAAGTCCCCAGTACCCACATAAAGCCAGATGCATCACGTGGTGCATGTGCCTGGAGTTTGTTTGCAGTGGCAGGAGGCCCCGACATGCCCAATTCATTCTCTCTCATAAGTAAGTAAATAAAAATAAATAAATATTTTGCTCAAAAGGACCCTCTCGATGTGGGATAAGTATTCATCTCACCTAATAACATGGAAGGCATATGTTTTTAATTATCCAACAACACAGGACAGAAAGAGAACAAGAGTTTCCTCGATTGTACAATGGATACACTTGGTTCATTTCATCTGGCGCATCTGCTTGGACCAGTGGACTTGCTGTGACAACAAAAGATGACAGAGAGGAAAGAAGCCAGTATCAATTGCTCTTCTCTTTCTTTTATTTCTTAGTTGCTTTTCTCAAAAGCCCTGGTTCTATAATCCAAGGTAAACCATCTTAAATTCCTTATAACATTCCTCCCCACCTGCTGCCAGAATGCCCTGCACTGCTTGCCAGATGGACCCACTCCTACTCGTCCCTCAAGATTCCCAGGACACACCTCTGTGAAGCATTCTTCTACCTGGGGGTGAACTGGGCACACCATCTTTTGGGACTACAGAGTAACTAACCTAACTAACTTTGTAGCTCGCTTGGAATGACTTGTATTCACCTACATTTTCTTCTCCCAAATGACCCTGTTTTATTTGTCTTCGCATCTCTGAATTTGAGGCAGTGTTTTGAAGTAGTAAGCCTCCTAGTCAATAGATAAAAGCATTGTATTTCAACCAGGATAACCAGTTTAGATTCCTAACAAGAAGCCAGAGGCAAGAGGATCATCAGATCCAGATCATAGCAAGTTCCAGGTCAGACCAGCTTAGGTAGGGGTATATAGCAAAACCCTACATTTTAAAAAATTCCTAAAATAAATCAACTTGCAAGGAGGAGGAGAAGGAAGAAAAAGAAAGGTTTCTTTGGGTTTGTGAGTTCAGAGGCATCAGTCCATGGTTTCTTGGCTCCATTGTTTGGGGCTGTGGTGAGCCAGAGCATTATGGGTAGAATGCATGGAAGAGACGATCTGCTCACCTTGTGAGAGCCCAGAAGCAGAGAGAGAGAGAGCAAGGAAGGGGGCCAGGGTCTCAAAATCCTATTCTAGGACCCTGAAGGGTCCACTACCTCATAATAGCAGCACAGAATTGTAGCCAAGCCTTTAGAATATAAGCCTTTGGGGAACGTTTAAGATTCAGATCATAACAAACTCATAGCAAAACAACTTCTAAGAACTATTCTAATTAACTGACGACCTTGAGGAGACATTAGCTAGAGATTATTGCTTACCAGTGAATTGGAAGAACCGAAGGATTTACCCAGGATATTTACTTAATTTTAAAAAATCCCCCAAAAGCTTCTACCCAAACATGAATAAAGGAATACATAAGCATCATATAATCTTTATTTTTTTTAAATATTTTATTTATTCATTTTCAAGCAGAGAGAGAGAGAGAGAGAGAGAGAGAGAGCACCAGGGCCACTACTTTGTGGGTCTGGCTTATGTGGGTCCTGGGGAATTGAACCCAGGGCCTTAGGCACTAGAGGCAAGTGCCTTAACCGCTGAGCCATCTCACCAGCCCTAATCTTTATTTTTTTCAGTTAATACATAATGGCATTTATGTTTTTCAATACCCAAACTGTCTGATTTTTATTTACACATATTTTTGTTTTCTTCAGAGATAGGGTCATGCTGTTTGTCCAGAGCTGCCTCAAACTCCTGAACTCAATTATCTTCCTGCCTCAGCCTTCCTAGAAGCTGAGATAAGTCAGTGGGACCAGCTGGTTTTCAATTCTTATCATGTTGAAGAAAATCTTCTAAAAATGTGTTATAATTGGCTAAGATTTATTTTTTTCTTTCTTTTTTTAAAATATATTTTATTTATTCATTTCCAAGCAGAGAGATACAGAGAAAGAGAGAGAGAGAGAGAGAGAGAGAGAGAGAGAGAGAGAGAGAGAGAGAGAGCACCAGGGCCACCACCTTGTGGGTCCTAGGGAATTGAACCCGGGACCTTGGGCACTGGAGGCAAGTGCCTTAACCGCTGAGCCATCTCTCCAGCCCTGGCTAAGATTTATTTAGCAACATCTTCTAAACATAATCTGACTTTTTCTTAAAGATATTACATCATCGCAGTTGATCTAAATGAAAGTGCTGTGCTTTAACATAGTGATACATTCAGACTCTGTTCTTGCGAAGAACAGTATTTAGTTCCATAAGTTTCTTTTTGCTTTTTATTCACAAGTTTCATGCATATGCATAATCTATTTTGACCATAATCCCCTCCCATTATTTTCTTCTATCCCCTTCTGTCATGGTTTGATCCAGGTGTCCCCCACAAACAAATGAATGTGTTCTCAGTGATCGATCCTCAGCTGATGGCAGTTCGGGAATTAGAACCTCGCTAGAGCTGTGTTGTTGGGGGCAGGTTTATGGGGTTATAAGCCAGCTTCCCCTTGCCAGTGTTTGGCACACCTTCCTGCCGCTCTTTCCAGTGCTGTGGCAGAGGTGATGCCCACCCCTCTGCTCATGCCATCATTTTCCCTGCCAGGATGGAATCTCCCCTTGAGTCCATAAGCCAAATAAACCCATTCCTCCACAAGCCGCTTTTGTTTGGGTTCTTTCTGCGCAGCAACAGAGTAACTTGACTACAACATCTTCTCTCACCCTCCTTCCACATGGTCCCTTTTCTGTTCTATCTGATGTCTTTTTAAAAAAATCACACATGATACTGAAAACGTAGTCAAAAACTGATGGTTGGGAAGGTCATAGGCCCTTGGGGGAGGTTACTACTGTTTTATGGCTTAATGGATATGTTGGCCTTATCAAATTTTCCTCTAAAGATTCATGTTTATGTCCAAAAAAAAAAAAAAAAAAGGCTTTTGGTCCGAGAAGCTTCTTTTTGTAGATGGTGGTAATTACTGGGGAGAGCTAAGATTTGCCCTGTTTGGAAGGCACAGCCCCTGAATTTAGCAAAGACTGACATCTGGAACTTTCCTACCCAGAAGTGGGCAAACTGATTTTAGGAGCAGAGCCTGAGAGGTGTGAGAGCTGACGCCTGATGCCCCCATCTCAGGAGTTGGCTGGTTTCATTTGGCAGCTGGATGAGGAAAAAGGAAACTGAGGAGTTTAGTTGAAGCCATTAGTAAACCTGCTGCATCTGCTGTCGCTGCAGCTGTGGCTTCCTCTGCGTACAGGCGCTCATTGACACTTTTATTGAACAGCAAAAAAAAAAAAAAACAGTAATACGTGAACACGTAGTACATTGCATGAGCAAAGGGGAAGGGGCTTTTGGCTTTGGATAGCCG
>PVHP010005941.1:0-62573 GCA_004024765.1 Zapus hudsonius
ATTAGAATTAAGAGGTGGATTGCTTGTCTCTTCTTTTTGAGGTATCTCCCATAGTATCCTCTGTAAATTTGGATTTGTGTTCATATAATCATAGATAGAGCTAGCTTTCATCATGGAATACTTTCAATTTTCCATCTATCATGAGAGATAACTTAGCTGGGTAAAGTAGTCTAGGTTGGAATCCATGATTCTTTAGGCCTGGAAGAGCATTGTTCCATTCCCTTCTGGCCTTCATGGTTTCTAATGATAAGTCTGAGGTAGGTCTGATGGGTCTGCCTTTATATATAAGTGATGCATTGTTTCTCTCTTCCTTTACTTTATTTTACTTTTTGTGTTTAGCATTTGCTTTTACTTTACTCTTTTGTTTTTGCTAGTGTTTCCTGGAATTCATTCTTTAGTTTGGTGAAGTCCTCATCAAACTTAATCAGCTGATTTTCTATCTCTTCCTGTAGTTGGTTCATCTTCAATTCTATTATCGTGTTTTTTATATCCATCAGATTTTTCTCCGTTAGGTTCAGTCTTATGTCTATGTTCACATTGTTGAGTTTCATCTTATTTCTTTTTTGACAGCTTCCATTTCAGCCATCATTCTGTTCATGATCTCATTGCAGTTATGACAAGGAGATAATGTATTTTCATTTTGGGATTGTGGTTTTGTTATCTCCCCTACATTCTCATTGGTCTTTTTCATTGTGGGACTAGGTATCCTATGTCGGGGAGTCTCAGGTTGTAATGTTGAGATTTTTTTCCATTGTTTTTTGCTCTTTTCTGGATAAGGTCTAGTTTTCTTGTTGTGGGGGCCACTACAAGTTTTCATTGGGTATGTGTCACATGTTCTGTTCTATGTACTAGTTATGTTTAGGATAGTATTGTTACCACAGATGCTTTAGTTGTGGAGGTTACAGGTGTGCCAGCGGTTCAGGTCTAGTGTTTGGTATACAATATAGTGTTGGGTCAGAGATCTTCCCTGAGTCGATTCATCAAAGAGTCTTGATACTGGGGATCAGGGCTTTTCAGAGCTGACCTACATACTTCTGTTCCCCCTTTTTATCTCAGCTGGGAAGGTTTAGAGTTCTCCCTTTAACCCCTTCCTTGTGCCTTCCAGAAAGCTTTTGCTCTCTAGGTGTAATTGGGTCAAAGCCTTCTGGTGGGGGAGGAACTTTTAGGTGCATTCTGCCTAGAACACTGTTAAACCAATAGGTTCAACATGAATAAGTATCTCTCCCATCTGAGGTATTCTGTCCACAGGCAGTTTCTATCAGTTACCAGATTGGAACTCCATGCTCCTAAATGAACAGGCTGTGAGCCAATGCATCAGCTGCCTCCTTACCAGGGGAACTTCAGGTGCTATTCCTGTTTGTGCTCCTTGGAGCTCTAGGCCCAAATATACCTGGGACTGTATATGCTCTTCAGGAGACTGGAGCACCCTGAACCTGAATGTTCATGCTGTTTGCCACTGTACAGGCCTCCTCCTCACTAGAAGAACTGTAGGTGCTACTCAAATATATGTTCCTTGGAGCTCCAGGCCCCAAATCACTGGTGCTCTAATCAGTCTATAGCTCATGGGCTGAGAACCACCCTTACACTCAAGGGGCAGTGCCCACAGGAAGCATCTTTCCTCCACACTCTACTGACTAGTTCTGTTACTACCACACATAGCTCATCTCACTGACTTTCTTAGATGTGTATAGAACCTGGTGAAGTTGCCTGATTTGCACCTGCTTTTTCTCTTTTTCCTGTAGCTAAGGGGGTTAGGAAGCTTTGTTGCCAAGCTCTGAATCTCGGTGTAGACTGGCAATGTCTGTGGTGAGAGTTCCCACTCTGGACCTTAGAGCAGAAGCTTCAGTATATGGTAGGAAGCGTGGAGAGAAAGCTGTGGGCCTGTTTACAGGGTATACAAAGGTACAGGTTATGAGTTAAGGGGAGAGCTGTTGGCCTGGTGGCCTGTGTGAAAGGAGAGCCACAGGGGCCAGTAGCTTGTGATAGATCAGAGCCTGCCAGATCCACCAGGACTGGTCTGTTGTGGCAGAAGAGCTAATGGGTGGGGGGTTAGCAGATGGACAGAGAAGTACAGAGACTTCCAGGATCCCTGGAAGTGGTCTGGTGGGGGGAAAGAATGGGTGACAGGGTGGAGACCAGAGGGAAAGAGATGTACTGAGGTACCTAGTACCACTGGCAGGGACATGAGAAGATGGAGGGAGCAAAACAGAAGTAAAGAGTCCACAGGGAACACCATGCAGTCCTGGCTGCATGGTAGAGTAATAGGCTGGGAGGGGACAGTGGGAAAGAGAGAGGAAGTCACAGAAATCACTTTTACTACCAAAAGAGGCCTTTCATGGGGGAAGTTTAGGTGGCTGGGTGGGGGATGGAGGGAGAGATACAGAAGGGAATGGGGCCACCAACCACCCAAGAGACCCTCTGGGTCAGAAGTGTAGGTTGCTGGGTCGGGGCCTGAGGGCAGAGAGAAGATTGTGGGGGTCACCAATCACCAGAGGGGTCTGGTGGCACAGAAGTGTAGGTGACTGGGTAGGGAATGGAGAGAGAGAAAGGGATGCAGGGCCGCTGACCACTGGAGGGCCTGGCATCACGGAAGTGTAGGTGGCTCTGTGGGGGTGGATATAGAGGAGGGAAAGGAGTTACTGACCACAAAAGGGATCTTGAAATGATATTTTATGTAGGGTTCATGAGCTATTTTGTCTGCTCAGAATCAGAATCTCCTTCTTTGGCATGGAGAAATCTTTTCTTTGGGCATAGTTCTATGTTCTAGGAACTATTGAACTACTTTTCTCCAGAGATGCACAGTAATCCCTACTCATCCCGTGTGGGACCCTGCTAAGAGGCAAGGAGAATATAGGATTAAGTGAAGTAGAGACCAGATTGAAACCCTGATAATCTCTGAAGCTGTAGTTTATCTGAGCTGAGCTTATTTGAGACCAACAGGTGTTTCCCAAGTCTCCTTCTTAAACATAAAACTCCAAACCCCTAGGCAGGCCACAGCAAGCCCTGAGATAAGCAAGGCAATTCAAGGCCTAAACTTAGTTCAGCCGTAATAACAAACCTGGACAATAAGGTTATACTTCCCCTGCAGCCATCACTATTCTATACATGTCTAGAGTCACATAGAAAGCCCCCCCCCCCTATCTATGCAAACTGGGCATCCACAAGCTACTGGCCCTTGCCAATCCACTCATGAGATGTCCACAGACTACCTTGCCCCTACCAATCCCCTTGCTGCCTATGTCTCTACCTCTGCCTTTTCCTCTATATAAACAATTTTCATCTACAAAATAAATGAGAGCTGTCCACTGCCACATTCCCCAGGGTGTCTATGCCCATTGGCCTACCTCTATCAAAAGGACTCTGTCCACCCCACTCTGTGGATGAACCGGAGTGTTAGTGTACAATGACCCCCCCCCCAAGCTAGCCACAGACTGCAATCCCAGATATGACAAGAAACGAATACACCAAAGAAACAATTCTTTCCAACTCTAGCTAGGTGAATGGATAACTTTATTTGTTTCATTTTAAGAGGTGTGCACTAGGGGTACTCTCTGAATTATGGGTGAGGTGAACAGCTGATTCACTGGCAAACCCTGCCCCAAAATGGTTATTATAAAATGAAACATCAACTCTGAAGCCCTCATCTGAGCCAAACTTCGATCACATATACTTTCGCACTCCCCAAATCAAGTCCAAGTGGGACACAATAGGTACATAAGGGGATTGTCAGGAAAGATAGTGGCTGGAATCTGATAATATTTCCTCTTCTACTAAAAGATATGAATAGATCTTTGGAGGATCAACTGTGAGTGATTACAGCAGCTTACATTTCAATATGGTCCTAGTCATGTAATGTGCAGATTACCCAGTTCTCTATTCAAACACAATGGTAGTATTTACTGATACCGAACAAGTTACCTCTGGATTTCATAAAAATTCCTCTAGGACAGGGAGAGAATTGTGTGGATTCTGGATGCCCTAAAAACTACTTTAACTTTTTAGTATGTTTCTGTTTTCCACTTGTCCTAGTAATTAGCCAAACTGAGTTCATTTTTTTCCCTGAATCTAATAAAACTAGCAGATGCATTGCAGTGAGACATATAGATACTATTTAACTGCATGTGCTTAGATAGTTGACAGAACATCAATGCCACATTGGAAATGTTGTTAAAAGTTTCAAAAAGTAAATGAAAATTCTTACAAAGCTAAGTATGTGGTGGTAAGTTTAACATGAAGTGTGCAAGTTGGAACCAAACATTCGTAAATGTAACCTCAGTTCAACAGATCTGAGAATGTATGCATGGTGTGACTCAAATTTTATTTTCCTCTTCACACCTAAAAATGACCATAAAGTGCTGGTGCTTTGAAGTAACAAATAAATCTCATTAATTTGCCATGTGCACAAGTACTGAATCTGTTACTAATAAGGACTACTTCCATAAAATGTTGAGAAAGTTGTAAGGTATTTTCAAAATGCTAGAGTAGTTAGAGCAGAATTCAGATTGATAGTTTCATCAATATTAGAAATACTTTTAAATTTCATTTTGAATATTTATAACCAATATTTTAACAATGATACAGTATCAATTATTGTAGTCATAAAATCTGTAAATAAAATTCAAATTTCATGAAATGGTATGTCTTATATTACTAGTATGTTAATAAAATTTGTCTTTTACAAATTAAACTTGTGGTTAGTCTAAATGCTATGGAAAAGAAGGCCATATATTGCAAAGATTGAACACTTAATCAAATTTGGCCAAATAGATTTTTTTTCATGGCCTACCAAATAATTCCTCCAATATACTTTCTAGTAAAATTACATCACTGATTTATTTTCACAGAATCTTCAAACATCACAATATTGAATATTGGCTTATTTAATAAACAAAGTAGTTAAAAAATCATTGTTATGCATACTAAATATTATAGCACTTCCTATGTTTATAACTAAATCTTATCACATCATTTAAATACCATAAACAAAGAAATTGTAAATCAAATCAATTAGCTTCATAAAAATCATATGGTTAATAAATTTAAATTAATCTTTATACTTTCATTTAAATGCATTTTGTAATTCACCCCTAGCACACTATAATATTGATATTAATATCTGATTTTCAATTGTTGCAAGGAATTCATGACAGCCAAAGCCACATGTAGGCATCTAGTGGAACACAGGAAGACCAGGCATCTCTCTGTAGAGGGCTCACCATTTAGGGTAAGACGTGGTCACAAACAATGCTATACATATTGGATTTCAAAATTACAGAACACTAGATCACAGAGTTAAATATATTTATCCTCAAAAGGCTTTTTTATATGATTCTGTAATTGACATCCTTTCTTTGCAGTCTTAGAGAGCATAATATTTATGAAATATATATTTTAAGAACAGTGTTCATGCTTTAATCCTGTTAATTTACATCATATGCTTTGGAAGAGATTGATGGAGGTCTAAATTTAAAAGTTTAATATTTTTCAGCACCAAACATATTTAAAGATGTTGTGGTTTTCAGGAGAATGAACTTCTCTTTGGGTTCATTAGCTCTGACAACAGGCGGTTCTTTTCCTATCTGGCTGCATATCCTGCACATCCAGGGAGATCAGACTTTTGACAGGTCTCTTGAACTCCGTGTCCTTTCTCATGTTTTTCAGAATTTGCTCAATTACCTTCTTTGTCCCTGATTTCATGGAATAATTGCTACTATTTCTTCTGGTGCTTACAAGTCAGAAGTGTTTATTCTTTCAGAGAACATTTTCTGTGTTTCTGAAGAATTTCTATGTAAGGGAAAAATAAATTTAAATGGAAAATTAGTAATAGGTACTCCAGCTTTAGAATCACATCTTTACATTTACATTAAGCATATAAATTATGAACAAGACATTTTGTATAATGTCATTATTCACTGGCTCTCAGCACAATTTTACTACCAATTTTCTGCCCGTACAAATGATCAACATGCGTTACTGATGCACCTGTGATTTCAAAGACGATTTTATTATTTTCAGATAATAATAAATATCCACAGTCATTTGAGACACCAGGTAATTTATAAATTTAATTTCAGTGGTAACATATAGTTTTGATGAAACACCTCAATGGATATATACATATATTAACATCACATCCCGTTTCCATTTGTCATTTCTGTAGAAAAATCAGCAAGCTGCTTTTTCATAACTCTCCATAAATAAAGATTGGTTTTCAAAGCTTCAATAAACACTGTGCTCTTTTTGTAAGCAGGATGCCAATTTTATAAGCCATAAAGTTTAATAGCAGGTTTGCTTATTAATAACTGGAAAGACTTTGGGGAGAAAAATATGCTTAAATGAGGATGAAAAGGATATCAACGTCTAAATGAACATTATCACTTACAAAAATAGTCATAGTGAATCACGTTTATTTTTTGTTTTTGTTTTTTTTTCCTTTTCCAGATAACTAGAAAGAAGAGCTACAGGAATATAAAAGTTTATCTGTTTCATTGGTGGAAAAGATTATACTAATCTTCGATGAAAGGTATTTTAAACTTTTATAATTAACATCCATTTTTAATTAGCCTGGCTGTTGCTGTTACGAAAAATGAAGACCTAGAGAGAGTTCAAAAAGAGATGAACTATCCCAGTGTAATTACCACAACTCCCAGCAGGGTCTGCCCTCTTCTGATTAACACCACTGTGGGGTGGAAATCCACCACACAGCTAACTGCCTGAATGAAAATCACAGCGCTGAGAAGACTCAGAAGAGAATTTTCTTCAAAATGAAAATTAAGCATCCGAATTTCTTTGCCTTGTTACGAGTGAACTCATAAAAAAAGTGATCTCAAACCATGTCATGTAACTTGAAGAGATCTAAAGGTGAATGTTTCAGTAAAGCAAAATTAAAAAAAAAAAAAGTTCTTTCACTTTAAGGAACTATTTTAAATTTTATGTTGACTATTCCATCATGGTTCCCTTCCAGGATTCATCAAGACACAGACTATTTCTTCACATATTTGTAATCATGGGTAGAATGGAGAACTTTTTGAATGTAACAGGGTGAGCTGGGGATAAGAATTTAGATAATGCCCAGCAAAAATTCCAATCCACCCCAAAATTTAAGGAGTACCTGAATTCTTGTCTACAAAGTTAAAGAATTAACTTTAATTATATATTATATATATTAATCATAGACAACAAGATATTAAGGTAGAGTGGGTGACTTTATTATTTAAGGTAACATGAGGAGTTAGAGTTCTCCAGCCACCAGTGTGGGTAGAAAACATGGAGAGTTTTAACAGAATTTATGCTGTTCAGCTAAACAAACAGAAATGGGAAAGATCATGAGAAGCAAAGATTCAGGTGGAAGAGAAATCCAGCCCCTCACCACAGGCTGTCTTGGTCAGGGGAGTGCTGGGGAGACCTTACTGGTCCCTAGAGAGTCAGACATCCTTCTTCTAGGCCATGTGTGTGAGAAACAGGATTATCTGTTCAGTGAGTATTTCCTGCCCTAGGTGGGCAGAGAGACCAGTAGTTGGTTTATACCTGACCTATCGGTTTTAGTGCCTAAGTCTGAGTTCTAGCTAGGCACCTCCCAGTCAAGGGGAGGGTGTCTGTGAAGCTTGCCTGAAGCTGTCACAAGAAGATTAGTCCATCTCCACTTCTATAAACATTATTAAAAACTCAAATGACATATTTAGCAGCCAAATTCACAATGTAAGGATTTTATTGCATTATTCTAAGTTCCATGCAGAAAGTTATTGGTTAATTTCTTGTTTTTTTTAATTATATACTTTAGTTAAGATTTTGCTTCACTATCTATGTAACATTGCTCTTTCATAAAAAAAATAAAGAAATCACTTATGAGGGAGAGGTAGGAGGATCGTCATGAGTTCAAGGCCACCCTGAGACTAAATGATGAATTCCACAGCAGCCTAGGCTAGAGTGAGACCCTACCTCAAAAAAAAAATTAAGTATTCTCCATATGTACTCTAAGTATATTTATAGCCAAGTATGATATGGCTAACATAAAATAATATGGAAACTCCTACACTCTATTCTTATTTTTTTTATTTATTATTTATTTGTAAAGGAAGACAGTGAGTGAGGGAATGGACATGCCAGGGTCTCCTGCCACTGAAAATTAAACCTATATGTATGCTCCATTTTGTGTGTTTGACTTTACATGGGTATTGGGAATTGAAATTAAATGAAGTTCCTTTTTCCACTGAGCCATCTCTCCAGGCCTACTTTGTAATTTAACAAACATATACTTAAAAAGTTAGACAATGAACACAATTACAGAGCATGAAACAATAACGCTGCTCATACAAGCCATAGGCTATTAAACAAAATTACCAATGCCAGATATAGGCTTGCCTTCATTTGAGATGTTGGTCCAAGAGTCCTCAGAAGGCCCTCAACCCCTGCCAAGCAATGGCCATCTCTCTCTGTTGTCCACCAGAATTGAATGGTTAGAACCTACTGCTGAAAATACCACTTTTTTTTGGTTGCAGGAATAGAGATAACAAGCTAGAAGTAAACTGGAAGCCTGTTCCCTCAAAGCTAGGTTTCATGGGTCTGGGAGCTACTAGGCAAGCTCCTGGGAAAGAAAGGTCACCAATGGTTTCATCCAGGTTTGAACCCTCTGTGCTGCAATACCTGGAAAAATGTGCCCATAGCAATTGCAACATAACTTTTTTTTTGCCTATTATATGATTATGTAGCCCGTTCCAAAAGAGGGAATTAAGGCAGGAAATTGGAAACTATAACAAAAAGTTAACAGCTAGGGAGATGGTAAGACATAAAGGGATCCTCCTACTGTTGTTTTAATAAACAGACATTTTGTAAAATTGTCTCTTTAATATCCATGTTCATCCTTAAAAATTAATGCTTTGTTGTAGACTTTGTCAGAAATGCTTTGTTTTCCATAGTGGGTGGTAATCAATCTATCAAAGTGCTGTAAATAAGATATTGCTGAATGTCCAGATACCCCTTCTAAGGCTCAGGAAACATGCTGGAAGAAAGGGCTGAAGGAAGGCAAGAGCTGGTGGATGAACAGGAGGACAATGGGACTCTATCATCTGCACAAGACTTGGCCATTAGAGCTGTGCTAACCTATAAAAAAACCTGCACAAGGGCTGGAGAGATGGCTTAAGGGTTAAGGCACTTGCCTGTAAAACCTACCAACCCACATTTGATTCCCCAGTTACACAAAGTAGCACATATATCAGGAGTTTGTTGGGAGTGGCTTTGAACCCTGGTATGTCCATTCTTATCTTCTCTCTCTCTCTTTCTCTCTTCCTTTTTCTCTATCCCTCTCTCTCTTCCTCTCTATCCCTCTATCTCTCTCCCCCTCTCTCTTCCTTGCAAATAAATAAATAAATATTAAAATTTTAAAAAAACCTGCTCAAGTTAGGTCATAAGAGGGACACATGAGTACATATGCCTTTCTGAGAATATAATTGTCACTGGAGGAAGATGAATTATTTTCTTCAATGTTGTAGACACTGATAAGTGTTGGGAAGCAGAAGATATTGAGCAAAAGTAGGAGTGGTAGAAAGAGGGAAATGGGGACATATATGTCTGAAATACTCTATAAAGAATATAAATAAAATAGAGTAATTATACTGACATTTATTGTGGATATGTATCCCCAAATAATACCAACAAAGTTTAATTTATTCCACTACCTACTATGCTTTGATTGCTTAATATCTCCCTAAAACAGTTTCCAAAAATGTTTGGGTTAAATTCACAAACTCTATTCATTGATGGTGGTGAAAATAAGGAAAGAAAGAAAGAAAGAGAGAGAGAAAGGAAGGAAGGAAGGAAAGAAGGAAGAAAAGAAAAAAAGTTCAGTGCTTCCTCCAAAATATGTAGCAAAGACTGGCCCTCATATTTTTTTTCTTGTTTTCTGATTTGATTAGTTTATATATCTTGCAGGAATACAAAATCATTATAAACCTGTTATTGCCCTGGTATTTCTTCCTATTACTGGGTCTTTGTCTTTTTGTCAAGTAATACTACTCAGCTTGTATTTTAAGCTCACTTTCAGCCAGAATAACCTTATTTTCACTAGATATATTAACCTTGATCCTAGTTGCAAATAAAAGCACAAGAAAAATAGAATTTAAGGTGTATAACAAGTTTTTTGTATCATTTAGGGACATGAATGAACTTAACCACAACTGGCCTTCTTTTAAAACCTGCACTACCTTGTAGCCGTCATGGACTTCTTCAGAACATGAACAATATAATGTGGGATTTCAATTTGATGTATTGGAAGACAATGAGTCTAGTAAATATTAATAGTGATATAAGCTGCATTCTGGATGATGAATGATATGGTGTTTTGGTGTCACATGAAGCTTTTCCCTGGGGAGACACTAAAACAAGTCTATTGATTACAGATTACAAAATATGATTCCACTAAAACCAGTTTGGGGGAACAAATGAGTGTACTGGGTTACTTGCAGATCAGGATGGGGTGAGGGTTTGCTTACAGGGGCAGGATGACTCCAAGCAGATACATCCCCCAAAGCCACCCAGGTATAGGTGACAGCTGGAGGAAGCCACATTTCTGAAACTGATGGCACAGCCTGCGGGCAGCTAGGCTGCTCAGAGAAATCTCCCTGACCAAAGCATTTGTTTGCTCTTATATAACCTTAGAAAGAGATGCTGTGATCTTTTAACATTCAGCTTAGCTGGATTTGTTGACCTCCTGAGTCTACTGGGCTTCATTCCTCCTGAAATAAACAACTTAAGTGGGGAAGAATTTATTTTCATTCTGAATCTCAGAGATCTCAGATGATCATGACAGGGAAACTGGAGGTGCCAAAGCTTGCAGCTCAGAGGCCAGGGAGAGAGAACAAAGCACTCAGAGGAAAGGGCCAGGACAAGAATTATAAACAAGGACAGATACTCCTAATGACCTACTTGGTCCTGACCACTACCCTCAGTACCTCCCCATAATGATGACATATCAGTCCCTCAAGGTATCAAGCTATTTGGATAGATCAGAGTCCACACGACCTAATTGATCTAATTTTCTCTGGAAACATCCTCCCAGACATAACAGGCTCTGTACTTTACTAATTTAGATGCTTCTTAATTCTATCATGTTGCCAACAAAGACCAGACAGCACTAAAACACCGTCTTTTCTACTTTATGTCAGCGATTGTTCCAGGTCCTCAACTTATCTCTGCAAATTTCCTTGCTATTTATGTGCATAGCAACGTAGGTGACTTTTAAAAATTGCTTTTAATTATTGATCTAAAAAAAGATCCCTCCTAAGGAGAGGAATTATATCTTATATGAGATGAGTGGGCTGGTATATATAGCAGAGTCACTAGACAAGAACATGATATATAAATAAAAGTATTATCAAAGACTCAATGGGGTATTATGTGTGTATGTCTATTTTATAAAATATTTATTTATTATCTACCTTCATTTATCTATGATTATCTATCTACTTAACAATCATCTAATTATCTCTTTAACAATATGTGGAGAGATTAAGAAAATAATTCAGCTCATACCATTAGGGAGGGGGAGACCTTTACTGGAACTGGGGATTCAGGGCGATAGGCACCAGATCCAGTACTCTTGGGCTCACAAGAAAAGATGCACTATGGGAGTGATTGACAGGGAGGCTACTAAAAATAGAATCTTGGTAATCCAGAATTGTGTATATTTATTAACCTAGACTGATCTCACTCTCCAATGGAGAACGTGTTTGTATTTTTCAGGATGCAGCGAGAGAGCTGTAGAGATCCTGGCAAAAGAGGAGCCACCACAGTCATATCGTGGAGGATCCATATGTAATCCCACAGAGAATGACGGGAGGAACAAGGGACCCACAACCACAGCCATTCAATCAACACAGGATAAGCCAGGGTGACAGAAACCAACAATTTTCCACACAAAGACTCGTAAACTCACAATAATAAAGCAGCCTTAATACTCATCCACCACGACTCAGGGAACTGAGTGGAAGAGGGGGCGGAAAGATTGTCAGAGCCATGGTGGGGGAGAATATCAGAGGCATGGCACCCTTCGGTACTAACATACTCAGGCCAGGAGAACCTGGCTGAGTACTAGGCTATCCATGGTCCCCTGCCACAAGGACTGATCCAGAAGGCCCACAAAGGAGGATATCCAGCTGATTGGGAATGGGGAGTGGGACATTGGGGAATTGGGGATAACAACTCATTGTTTGCCCACTAAATAATGTAACTCATTATGGACAATAAATATATATTAAAAAAAAGTTGTTTTTCAGAAAGTTATAAAAATAAGAAAGAAAAAATTAAAAGTTACTGAGTGCTGAGTCAAAAAAATAGAAAAAGAGAATAATCATTCAGGGGATTTTTTTTAAAGCTAGAAAGTAATAAAAATGAAATTGAGTACAGGTGGAAAAGATTTCTTTTATGAGGAGGCAATCTTGGTTATAAAGATGCCAGATTTTACCTAATTGCTTTTGAAGAAAGACTAGATACCATACTTGTTTCAGGGTATGTGACTAAGCTTTGTGATTACACAGTGCGAAGCAACTGCAATCAGCCGTCAGAACGTTAATGAGAACCCTGGTTTGCAAAACAAGTGGTTCTTCAAAGGATGATGTAAACCAAAATAGCAGAAGTGCAAACCACACAAAGCAATCATCTCTGAAATGAGGAGTTTTGCAAAACATCCGGAGGTGCACATCATGCATGATGCTGGGAAATAATGAATTACCTTCCACACAGGAACTAATGAATCTGTTTTGTAATGGTGCATCCACTACAAATTCTTCAAACAGATTTTCAGTGATACATTTTTAGCATTTTATACAGACTTATTTAAATACAGAAGAAGTTGTCTCCTATGGGTGTTAACTTGCAGAACATTTAGTCAGTGTTGGGAATTACACAAAAGGTATCCCGACCCTGATTTGGGATTTTTTCTAATAAAAATCTATGGCTTCTGGGTACAGTGTTATCTACCATCACAGAATATGTCTACCCAAATTCCCTCTCTCTTTTTAACATATATAATATTAAGTAGAAATGATTTAGGCTTCCATATGGGTCATTTATCACTTCTTAATTTGTGATTGACATTCTCCCCTTCATCCCCTCTCCTTTGACCAACCCTCAGGGCCCCTTTATTCTGTCCCTTTACTTACATATCTACTCTAGCTTCCTCTTAAGCTGTCCTCTCTCTTCCTTCCCTCACTGCCCCTTTCTAGATTCCTGGCCTCTACTACTGACTTTAACTTCAACTCACATACAAATATTAACACTTGGATATAGGGTGCACATGTGAGAGAGAGAACATGCGGCATTTGACTTCCTGAGCCTGGGTTTCCTAACTCAGTTTACCATTTTCAAAGGAATATTTTACAAATTGCATCACATAATGTTTTATATCTTTTAAGATGCAAGGATCTTTTATACTGCTATGTTGTTTTTCTTATCCTTTATTCTTTTCCCCCTTTATTCTTTATCCTACTTTTAGAACATTTTGGGGGGTGATGTCCTAAAAGAAGAAAATATTTGTTCATTAATGTCTGACTTTATAGAGTTTATCTGCCTTTTTCTATTCCCAAAGGACAGGATTCCTACTGCTTTGACTCCCCTCTTCTGTAACATTCATCCTATGTTTACAGATTTCTTTTTAAGCTTTAGAGGAAAGACAGGTACAAGGTATAGCATTTCCTCTTTCATTAACTATTTGTTACTTCTGTAGGAAACTTAGTCTACATTGAGTTTCCATTATTTCTTCCATTGTATCATCCTTATCTAAAGTATGCTTTCCCTTCTGTGTCTATTTCTTTACAGCTATAGAAAAGGGTAAGGATATCTGCATCATTCAATAATACCATGGTTTAAAAAAACACATATTCTAAACTAAGGAATTATACACAGCCAGTATTAAGAGTGAGAAGAAAAGACAGTATCATGGCTGGGTGGGAGTGGAGTCAGTAACAAAATCAGCCAGAGGAGGGAGGTATGGAGAGAGAGAGAGACAGAGGGACAGAAGACAGAGATGAGATCAGTACTGACAATGCACATCCAGACCTGGTAATCAGTGGGATCCCAGTTGTAATTCATTAATCTCCTTCATATTATAGAAGTAAAAAAGAAGTGTGAAGATATATATATATATATATATATATATATATATATATATATATATATATATATATATATATATATATATATATATATATATATATATATATTCTTTTGCTTAAGATACAGGTAAATTGATTTATTTTTCTGAAAGATAGACGGGTCTTTAATTTTAGATCTTACAAGCTCTATACTTTCGTGCTTAGAAGACAGAGAAATTGAGAAAAAGTAAATGATACCAACATATATTTTCCAATCAATTAGGGGGAAATATAAAGCACAACAAAGGAAGGAAGGAGAAGTGATGATTTTTAGATCACTGGATTTTACCTTTATTGCCAGGTGTGACAGCGTGGCAGTCATTGACCTGTGGGAGCACATTAGTTACTTCTTGCTGCATGACAAGATGAACACCAGGGTTTGAAACAGTATATGTTCTCTCTCTCTCTCTCTCTCTCTCTCTCTCTCTCTCTCTCTCTCTCTCTCTCTCTCTCTCTCTCTCTCTTGTAGACAGGTTCTTAATATATAGCCTGGGCTGACCTTTAATTTAAAGTCCTTCTATTTCAGCCTCCTTGGTGCTGCAATTAAAGGTGTGTGCCCACACCACATGGTATATCGGTGGGTCATAGGGTCTGTGTAAAATGCTATTAGAAGACATCTTCTGAGTGATGCAATGGAATTTTCTGCTTAATCATATCTCCATATCTTCACTGTGAATGCAATGATATTTTTTCCATGTTCAGATAGTTGTTTGAATACTTTAGCTCCTCATGCATAGCTGGACTACAACAATCAAGTTACTACTATTAGCTGGATGTTGAATACAGTCTTATTGGCTAGAATTTTTCCCTTAGTAATATAAGACATGAGCTTCTCCAATAAGAACAGGTACTACAAGGGAGAGAGAGAGAGAGAGAGAGAGAGAGAGAGAGAGAGAGAGAGAGAGAGAGAGAGAGAGAGAATGAGAATCTGGTATAAGGTGCCCACATAAGAGAGTTTCATATGCCCATGAGATGGCTTGTATATCTCCGTACCTCCAGAGTGCTTCAGTAGGCAAAAGCCTGACATAGATCCCTCTACAGTGTAGGAGATGGAATTATACAAAAAATTAATGGTCAGGAAACACGGGTCAAAGACATTACTTTCTGTTCTATCCACCACAATGAGATAAATACAGCAGAGAGTGGGATGACCCAATAAAAATTAATTGACAAAAACACCTAACATGTGGAAATAATATAAATCGTCACTAATTTCAAAATGTTTTGGTGCAAACAGGAACAAGGATGTTGTGCTAAATTTGACAAATAAACAAAATAAAATAATCTTTTCTGATGAAATATTTTTAATATATTTTATTTATTTATTTGCAAGGAGAGAGAAATGATAGATAAATACATAGAGACAATAGATAATTGATAGATAGATAGATAGATAGATAGATAGATAGATAGATAGATAGATAGATAGATAGATTATAGATAGATTAATTGATGCTTCAGGGCCTCCAGCCACTGCAAAACAACCCAGATGCATGCACCAGTGTGTGCATCTAGCTTTATGTGTGTACTGGGGAATCAAACCCTTGTCCTTAGGCATTGCATGCAAGTGCCTTAACCTCTGAGTCATATCCCCAGCCCCTGATGAAATATTTTATTAGAAATAGAAATTTTACAATAAGGAGAATAATTACATGTAAGAAGATATGAATTGCTGAAGCAATAACCTCATATAGAAAATAAGCAAAGAGAGTGTGTGAATTTTGAAAACAAGTTTATTTCATTGCTGTCATGGAGCTGTAGTAAAGAATAGTCTGTGGCAGATGCTTCTATGAGAGCATTACACTGATCATGAGGGGAGACCTCTTCACACTTTGCAATTCTCAACTGCTTTGTAGTTTAAGAATAGAAATTCTGAAAGCAAGGTTTTGGGAGACATTATTTCTCTGGGAATATGAGGGAAAGACCTGCTTCGTTTTCCTTGCATGACTTCTATATGATGGACTTATCTTTGTGTGTATTTATATGGCATCTTTCTCTGCCTATGCCTCTGTGTTTAAAGTTATCTTACTTGAATTGTACTCAGAAATACTCTAATGACCTCATTTAAAATTAAGTACTACTGGAAGACCAAATCTCTATATTACTTTTAATTAGAGTCACATATACCAAATTTCATATTATTTCATATATGAAAAAAATAATTGTGGTAATTTTTGCTGGCCACATTACATAGGGTAAAAGAGTTCAGTGAAAGTGCTGCATTCCACTTAGAAGTAGGGTATCTAAAGGATGTCAAACCTACTGTGGAAAAATCTAAGTAGATGCCTTTAGGAACATAAAATCCACTCTAGTGAAAAGTTCAAGACATATCAGGTATAGTCTGTTCCTAATTGACAGGGGGAAATAGAATCAGCCAAAATACAGCAAACACACACACAAACACACACACACACACACACACCTCACAAAATTTTGAGAGAGTAGATGAATGTTTTGAGATTCTGACATTGGATTAGGACTACAGCATGAACTGGGAAAGATTATAAAGTCCATGATGTCATAACACGAGGTGATGAAGTCATTGCACCTGCTGGTATAAAAACTCTTGATACACCATGGAAGAGTATGGCTAGGATGAAGAAAAGATTGTCACAACAATGGAGTTCAAGAAACATGTTGTTATTGAAGAAATCATCTTGGTATATATTATTACAAAGAATTAATTCAAGAATACTTTCAAAACCATAGTAAAATTATTAACTCCCTGTGTTGAATAAAACAACAGGCTGTAGATGATAGCACTAACTTGGGGTAGTAGGTGATAATAAAAATAATGCACACACACACACACACACACACACACACACACACACACACACACACATATATATATATATATATATATATATATATATATATATATATATATATATATATCTTCAAGTAGATGAAGAATCATTTGAGAATATATATACACGTACACTGGAGTACAAACTGTGGAAATAAAATAAGAGAAAACAGATGAGAAGCCACCAGGAGAATCCATGACCTCAGGTGGGACTCTTGTTACTATTAATTTTAAAAAAGTAATTTTAAGGGAATAATCAACAAAGTTTATCATAGATAATAAAATAATTCTTGTGTAAGTGGTTTAGGATCTTAGGTGATAGGACAACTGGGAAATTAATTACTGAGCTTTAAGAGAGATTAAGTTTTGTTATCTGAAAATTGCATGATCTGAGGATTCTTGTGTTTGCTACTAACAAGTTTGAAGGGTATAGGGAGCTCATTACAGAGAATTTGGGGTGCATTGTATGGGTGGGAACCTGGATTTTTATGGAAATTGTCTGGGATCCTCTCTTAAGACATAGGAAGGGATATTAGTGTCATATTTGCCCTGTGTTTATTCCTAGAAACAGCTGTCACTCTGCAACTCTGCTACAAAGGCCCATGTTACCTGGAGTGACTTTTCACACTGATGATGAGAACTTAAATGATGTTGGATGGTAAGCATTAGTTCTCGGCTCTGTGTATAACTATGCTTTTGCATTTCAGATACTTTCCCACCATAAAAGAGAATCTGATAGAAAGGAGATTATTTACTCATTCACATGGGAAGAAATGACAGTTTAAAGTCAGCCTCAGTGGCTGTAAGAGACTGAGCTCTTCATATTAAGTGTTCCTTTACTTGTGGGCAGAGGGTTTGGAAACCTGATGGAAAATACTTTACATGACTCTTTTAACTATTTCATCTTACAAGCACTATTTGTATTGTATTTTCTGCCCCAAATAATTGGACAGTTAGGAGCAATAAGTAACTTCCATCTCTAAGCAAGAAAGGTGTTCTGTATTTTAGAAAGACTTGTATTTCCTTTGAGAATGGTTGGGCAATTGGGCAGATCGATTTAAACATGAACTGTGTGACCAATAGCTATTAATAATTTAGATTGGCAACAATCTTGAACACTCATATAAAAGGGATATAAGAAATAATTATTTGCCAGACATGTGTGTGTGTGTTTGTGTGTGTGTGTTTGTTTGTGTGTTATCTTGGTTACTGAACCATTGAAGAATTAAGGTTTTATAAAAAGAGAATTCAGAACAAACAGCAAAACCATTTACTTAAATGCTCCATGCATTACTTCTGCTCTTATCATTAATGTGGCCAAGTACCTGGCAAAGCATTTATTAGATAAATGTTATAGGTTCCACATGGTCCCATATTAATATCACATAATAACGTGATACAGCTGTTATAATAGCTCTATTGAAGTATATAGTATTCATAAGTTGAATGTCCCTTGGAAAAATTCATTGAGCTTCATTTGTCATTATTACAGTGCTAAGTGTAGAATCTTTAAGAATTGATGACAGTTGACAGTCACAAGTCCTCTTTTTTATAGGTTTCTCCCTGACCTTGTCAGAAACTTTTAACAGTGATTCACAATTTCACCTCATCTGTAGATTTGCCTTTCAAGAAAGTCAGACAAGAGAAATCATATATTATACAGCTGTGGTAATTTGAATGAGAAATGTGTTTGTGATTAAGCCTCATAAATCCATCCTGCGTCTGGTGGTAATTTGGGAGGAGCAGCCTTGCTGGTGGAGGTGTGTCTCTGGGTGCAGGCATTGGGGTCTATAACCCAACCACCCCTCTACCAGAGAGAGCTCATTCTCACTGCTAACTGCCAGCAAGTGTGATTACATGTGAGCAAGCTTTCTGATCAAGCCATGCTTTCCTTCCGTTTGAAGCTTCCTCTCAAGACTGTAAGCCAAATAAAAAATAAACTCATTAATAAAAATAAACCCCTTCTTGATATCAGTTGTTCTTGTTCCTGTTTGATGTTTTTCATTTTTATGGATTTTATTATAATAAAACTTACAGATAGTGAACTGTATAATTCCAGAATATACAAATCAACAAAATTTGACAGATGAATTATAAACTAACATCCACATCATGATATGGTCATTTCCATCTACACAAAAGATTTCACTCTTGCCTCACTCAACCTTGGGGGTCAGTTATTTTGCATTGCAACTTTCAAAGATAAGGCTTTTTTATGATGTCCATGTGAAATTATTTAAATCATATTTACCATTTTATATTTGTATTATTTTAATTAGCATTCTTATTTCCAAAATATTTTAGGAATATGAATTATTGATTAGAATTTTTTATTACATAGAAACTAGGTATGGATACATCGGGTCCTCAGTATTGTCCCAGCAGAAAAAAAAGGTAATTAAAACAATAACCTTTCCAGACTGACTTATTTCATTTAATACTATGCACTTTTTCGGTGTCTTTTTAAGGCTTGAGAGTGCATTTCCTTTTAAAATGTGATAATACTCCACTGTATAGATGTGCCAGGGTTTTGTCATTTACTATATGCATATTTTAGTTCCAGTTTTAAAGCTTCTCTAAACATTCCCTTACAGATTTTTGGGCGGCCTTAAGAAATTATTTAAAGAGCTGAGTCCTTTACAAATCTATGATCCTTCTGTCTTGGTTTGATTATAATTTTTGAGTGACAGCCTTGTAGAACAAAGACTCCTAGGTAGACAGTGAGTATATTGTAGATGGTACTATGGCCACATGTCCCTGGTCCCACTAATATGATTACCTTGTGTTAATGCTGACTGCTTAGAAGAAGCTATGCTGTGTGCATGAATTAAAAACAAACAACAACAACAACAAAAAAACACTGATGGTCTTTAATTGGTCCCTGTATTACTTCACAATAATGTTCCTTAAACTTTGCCTTTTGTTAAGATATGTGTGGTGGTTAGATTCAGGTGTCTCTCATATACTTGTGTTATGAATACTTGATCTCCAGCTGATGGCAATTTTTGAATTGGAACCTTGTTGGAATTGTGTTATTGGGGGTGGGTTATGATTTTTATAGCCAGCTTCCCTTTGCCAGTGTCGGACACACCCTCCTACTATTTTTATCTACCTGATATTGCCCAAGAGGAGATGTCAAGTCTTGTTGGGCATTGCCTGTTGGAGCTGCTACTGAGGGCATGGAGAACAAAGGGTTAAGGATGTATGAGTGAGGTGAAATCCCGATAATTCGGTAGGCGTTTCCGGGCTCCATCAACCCTGACTCCCAACCCCCATGGGCTAGCCACAGAAACCAGCATTTCCATCTCAGCATGACTGGCAATGGGCATCAGAAAAACTTCCATGTACTCATCCCCATGGACCTTGGCTAGAATCATGTACTTCCCACCACTCAGCCCCCAAATGAGGTATTCTCAGGTTGTCCATACCCACCTATCCCAATGCAGGCCGCTAACTCACCACCCCCATCAACCAATCTCCTTTTCTCTTCCCTATCCCCCATACACCTGACCCCCTTTTTCCTATAAATGTAAGTTCCCCCAATTGAATAAAGAACCACGTGGATATACTATACACATCTGCTCACCTCTGTGCCTGCCAGACCTCCCTGTGCCATCCCCCAGCTCTGTGGACCCCAGCCCTGAGACAGCAGACAGCAGACAGCTGACTCAACTCCCACAGCTTCTCTGTTTTCCCTCTGTGGCGGCCAACGGCGCCCCCAGAGGCGAAAACAACAAAGTCTCTGCTCATGCCATCATTTTCCCTGCCATTATGGAGGGTCTCCTCAAGTCTAAGCCATCAAGATGCTTTTGTTTAAGTTCTTAGTGGCAGCACTGAGAAAACTGACTTGAAAATATGTTTCTAAAATAGGTTACTATGTATGTGTGCATGTATGTAACATGGATATGTGTGTATGTTTCCATATATATAAATTTCCATTAAGATCTTTGAGTTGATTAAATGTTAGGTCCTCAGCTAATATATATATATACTAGATAAAGCAATACTTCTCAGTGACTTTTATTCTGAAGGCAACTTTCTAATAACTGAAAAGATGTATATTTTAGGTGGAAATGAGTTAAATGAATCACACAATAATGTCAAAATTTGTTCAACACTATGTGCTGAAAGTTCAGATGACAGCACCAAAGTTAGGGAATAATGATTTCATTCAAAATTCCTTTGAAAATTTGATATTCACCTGTGCAAATGAAGTTCCCTGGTAATTGATTTCCCTCAGGTGTTTTTATTTCTCTTCAAGTAATTGTCCTTGTGGTGGGCAGAGAGATCTTTACAAATATGCACATTTTAATTGGTGTAACAATTTCCAAATAAAGGCCAATGGTTTTATCAATACACAGCAAAAATAAATAAATAAATAAATAAAGTAAAAGTTCTCTAATATGTCCTCCATGTACACACTCATGTACATTCTGTGGTATTTACTCATGTGCCTTTAATCTCAAGACATATGCAAATCTGAATGAAATTATTTCAAATATTTCATAGAAGTATTTTAACTCTTTTAAATTCCTCACCACATTTCTTTCTCCCTTTTCCTGTATCTTCTTTCTTTTTTACTTGCTAGTTTCTTTTTGAAGGACTTTGATAGCTATTGTTGTGCTATGGAAAATTGCCATGAGATTTCTTTGAATTCATGGATTTTCTTAGATGAATTTATTTCTCATTAGATTAAATATTCACAAACATCAAAATGTATACTTCCATGTATATAAAATTTCATCTCATTAAATGTTTAGCAAAAAGCAATCTATTAAATACAGAATTTTATGTGTGAAAGACTACTGTAGACAGAAAGTATTCCTATTTCTTGATTGTTGAGATATTCTCTCCAGATTTGAAAAAAAAATTAATCTACATATTTCTTGAGAATTTTAAAAATATTTGTTTTGTTTTTTAGAATCACTCATTAGTAAGCTTACCTTACCTTTCCATGTCTGTTTAAAATGTAACTGTGTATTTATAAAATGCTCCAGTTGTCTTCAGTTTTAATATTTGGGATTTAATTTTAGGGATCATCTGTTAAAGTTTTTAGAAGTTCTTTTTTTTTAGATTTTAGAGTACTACCAAATGTAAGAAAGAGGGAAAAAAAACAGAAGCAAGGTCATTTTTATCTCCTGCTATCCTTTTCCTAGAAAGAAATCATAAAATGTAGGGTGCTGGCTCTCTGACTCCTGCGTCCCTGACAGTTTTTCTATGACAGACGTCTTTCTGCATTCTGGAGAGAAAAAAAGTCTCAGTCATTTCACTCTCATTGCATCCTACCATTTTGTCCTCCAATCATGCTTCCATATTGTCACAAAAATACAATTTTCTGTGAGATTTTTTTTCAGTTCTTTATGAAATTTTTGCCCTACTATGTACAACTGATTGAATGGATGTCTACATATTTTTATCTAGGCAATCTGTTCTTCATTACTGCTGTCTCAGCCAAGAATCTTCTGCCTAAATGGAGACTCATATCAATGAGCATGATTATTAACGATAAAATCCACAAACTATAGAACAATGTACTATTCTAAAATGAAATATGAAAAATATGTAAATAATAGCATTCATAATCTAGTATTTGCAATATCAAGTTTCCTTCCTCATATTCATTGATTTTAGTGGTTCAGACAAATCTTCAAATTCTTATTAAGCATATAACTGAATGCATCATTAATTGAAATAATCTTAGCAGGAAAAACTTATAAATAAAGAAAAGTACTGATTATTTATGAAAAATTATTTTGTATATGTCTTTTCCAGAGTCACCAAACGTGCAGATGATGTTAGCAATATATGTTAAGTATATAAAAACACCACAGATACTTTAACGATGAATTGAGAATTTAGATGGCAAGGAAATAAAGGGTGGATAGAATCTCACTGAAGAGTTTTGTAGGATGATGTACACATAATTTCTTGGAAATATGGTAGCAACCCTGGATTTTAAATAGAGCTTTAGTACATCATACAATTGGCACTGTTTATTTAACTTCCTGTTGTTCACTAATACAGAGCAGTAAGCATGATCAAATGTATTCATGGACTTTCAGTCACCTATCAGTAGGAAATGCATGTAGACTAAAAGTCACCTTTCAACGTGAAGTGGAAATAGAGAAACTATTATAATATTGAAAGATTTCTGAGGAGTCTTCACAATACACATGTACCTTTACAAATGATTAGGATATCCTAGTAAGATCATAAATTATATAATTGGCAACAATTGAGTTCCCAAAATTCTCCTTGATCACAAATTTGGGGAGGCAAAGAGAAGAAGGAAATATAACCTACATGAGAAAGTCATTTTTGTGAAGAGGGAAAATACTTTACAGTATTGATTTTTGAAGGAAAATAGTCAATTTAAAAATTATAAATGGTCAATGCAAATATGAAAATGTAATATTTTGGCTAATAAAAATATGGAAATAAGGCTAAGGATTTTTTTAAATAACCTTAAATAAAGTGGTGTAAAGTAAAAGGGGAGACAGAATGAGATTGGAATCATGTATGGCCTCAATACCTATGACATAATTTAAACAATTAAAAATTTATATAAACAAACAAATATTATAATACACCTTGGAAAGCCTTTGGGCAGCATCTATGAGATGCCCATTTTCAGTTTGAGAACTGTGGAGGAATCTGTATTTATGTCTCTACTGCTTCCAAGTGCACATTTTCACCAAAGAAAGACGTATGAGTATTTTACATTACTTCAAGCTGTAGAACAAAGAAAGGATATATTATATATTTTTCAATCTTTGTATTGTTACAAAGGCTCATGTGTTAAAATTTGAGGTCCTCCTAATGGACCTCAGTTTGTAAGTGACTGGATCTTGAGGGACCAATCTCAAGCATGGATTAATTTACTGATGCCTTCATAATTCATAGCATGATTGGAAAGTGGTCGGAAATAGGACCACTCTTTATAGGAAGAAGACCCAAGTTGCTTTCCCAAGGAAGACGCATCTTGTCTTCTGCTTCCTGCCTGCAATGAAATCCACAGCTTTCCTTTACTGTAGCCTCCTTCCTGATGTTTCTGCCTGGCATTGGGCGAATGATAGCAGGGACAACTGACAAGCAACGAACCTCTGAAAAGGTGAGCCAAGGTACATGCTTCCTTTCTTTAAGTTATTTTCATCAGATGTTTTGTTACAGTGATGAACAACTCTTTGGCATACATGAACCTCCGGGAACTTCAGAAACAAAAACAGTTCAAGAAGCATTTTATTTTACCTGAGATGAGCTTTTTCCTTCTGTGCCCAAACCAGAATGGTAACCATTTAATTTTCTAGAATCATCACTCAGAGAAAATGGGCAATTCCAAACAAATTTCTGCAGACTTTCTCACACACAAAAAAAAGTTGTATTATTTTTATGGCTTTGCTTTCACATACTTTCCAGAAGTACTGGCTTTTGTAAGGTGAAGGTTTGTGGTGACCATGGATCAAGCATGTCTCTCAGGACCACTTTTTTCCCTATCTGGGGTAATCACTATCATTGTTGTCAGGAATATTCTTTAATTATATATATATATATTATAAACATAATGCCTTCACACAGAAAGTAGACTACAGTATAGTTAAAAACAAATTTGTATGCAGACACTGAAAGTCATCTGCTTGTTTTATTGAGGTGGTTTAGTTTTTCCCAGCAAAACTAAGCTGGGAAAAATCCTGCTGTGTGCCTTCAGTGTGGTTTGATGTTCTATGATTAAGTCCTAGTAAAATGGCATGCATGGGGCTAAGATTTCATTTAGTTTTGGGATAAAGACAATGTTCATCAATGCTACAATTTAATGAATTTTGATGGCCTTCTCAAAGCAACAACAAATAACATTGGAGAGCCTGTGTATGATCCTGGAACATCTCAATAAATGTGTAAACTTGGTAAAAATTGTGATTAAACATAGTAATGTATCCGGAGTGGAGGTGGAGTTTGATACCACCTATTTGATTGTCATTTATTCAGTTTAAATGTGATACAACTAAGAGATCATATATACATGGATTATTTCATTGTCTCATCAAGGCTAATAAAAGGGCTTAATGATCATTTGATGAGAGGGAAGTAGTCATTTTATTAGAGAGGAATTTTTGTGCTTCTCAGTGCTTGTCTTATTGGACGATGATGGACAGAGCAGAAACAAATAATCTGACACCATTATTTCTATCATTTTGGCCATTGCATTTCTTCCCTCATCTTGAGCGTGCTGGTTGTAGTGTAACTTTCCCCTATACACACAAATGTTTGTGTGTAAGCTTTCTAGTTAGTCCCCCATGCATAGAGCCATGGTTGGAGGAGGGGTTTCACTGGAGGCAGATCTTGAGTGCAGCCTACTGTGTGTTCAGATCTCTCAGGCTTGCTGTGCGCTCACTGCTGTGGATTCGCTCAATTGTGAGCAGGCTGCCAAACTTTTCTCCACCATGATAAAGCTTCTGCTTGAAATATGCATGAGATAAATCCTTTCCTCCCATAAACTGCTTTTGGTCAGGTGCCAAACTGTCCGAACATAACTATTACAACTGACAAGGCTATATAAAAATTGGGATTATATACTTCATGAGTTGATAAGGTAAATGTGTGCTATCATATTTATGGTAAAGAATCCATATGGATTTCATTAAGGATTTCAAAGCATATATAATTCCTAGCATAAAAACACAGGCAAGAGACATGTGCCCTAGGAGTTGTTAGAGCAAAGCTGTGATTCCTGCAAATATTTCAGGGAGTTGATCTGAAAAAGCTTTAACTCATTTTGACAATCAATTTGAAGCAATTTGAGAAATGTCATTATGTCTGGTTTTTACTTTTAAAAAATGCAATCCTGCTGCTGAATACTAGGGTGACATTAACTTGCTTAATAGGAGTAACCCTGTACACAGCCTATTCAGACTGTGGGCTGATATTGTTAATCCCGTAAGACTTTTTGGAACTGAGAGTCCTCACATTGTTTCTCCCATTGTCCTCTGATATGTCTGGTTTTCAAAGTCATATAATACATTGGAATGCACTAAGTAACTCCTAGAAAGCCACATGATGAAAACTAGGCAGTTTTCTGTATTTAAGACAGAAGCAGCAAAAGGGAAAATGGGCTTCAATGTCGAGTGAAGTCAAGCTGTTCCCCAAGCACACTGTGGGCTGGATTGTGAGCAGAGATGGTGTTACATAAGACACCAAACTTTGCCAGCGCACAAAGCACTCAAGTCACTTTTATGTTTCATTTATTGATAGGCTAATTAACAATACTTATTTAGTAAGGCAATTTCCTTAAGCACTTTTTCCTTCCCTGATGCAGCCTTTCATTTATTCAGACTACTTGAAATTCATAAAGCTAAGTTTTAGTCGTGTCTCTAATTCAGGCTGATCTTTTCTTCAACTAATGTGAATCAGGGGAATTTGTGTCATGAGCTATCCATTATATGCCTACTTCTTTATATATGTACACTTTTAATGTTAGACAAAGTTACATAAACCTTCCTGCAACGAATAAGTGATTCCAATGTCATTTTCTATTTTGTGGAAACTAATAATGTACCTTGTGTGAGTTTACACACTTGCTTTCTGTGCCTTAAGAGAAAATAAAAACCCATCCTCCACTAAGAAATTAAGCACGAAAGTCTCTTGTGCATAGTGACTGTGATCTTTTTAAATATTAAACACATTAGTATCAAGCTAAATAATTGTTTTGGAGTACAAAATTTATATTTTCCTGAAACTATACTCTTTTGATGTCTACATATAATGAAGTCCTTATATTAATATTATATATTAAGAGTGCTCATTCTTACAGTAACATGCAAGTTTGTGGAGACTTCATGCTAATGAAGTTCTTAGTGATACTACACAGAAATATTTTCTAGAGCAAAAATATATGACTCCATTGCAAAAAACCATGGGTATGTAGGGACTAGATTATTTATCAGTCCATTTTTAAGCATCAGACATAAAATAGATAGTAAATTTGTATTTCCTAATGACATGAAAGAATGAACTGGAAATGTGCTTAAATGTAGAGAGCTATAATTCTTATTTCACATATGGTAACATTTTCATGAATGGTTTAAGAAAGAAATAATTAGAAGGAATGATTCCTCATCCATTTTCTACAAAGAACACTGAAAATTAACTGTCTTTTAAAAAATGTTTATCATTATTTATTTGCTAGGAGATGGAGAAAAAGAGGAGAGAAAGAGTGAGAGAGAGAGAGAGAGAGAGAGAGAAAGAGAACCCCAGATGCAAGTGCCACTTTGTGCACCTGTCTTTAGGTGGGTTCTGTGGAATTGTACTCGGCTCTTTAGGCTTTGTAGGCAAGTGCCTTAACTGCTGAGTCATCTCTTCAGCCCAAATGTCTTTTATTTTTAACCCAGAATTCTCCATTTATTTTATGTATAATAAGAAATAAGTGTCTCACTAACCAGACCAGTGATGTACATGAACATAGAAAACATATATATATATATATATATATATATATATATATATATATATATATATATATATGTGTGTGTGTGTGTGTGTGTGTGTGTGTGTGTGTGTGTGTGTGTGTGTGTGTTCGTGTGTGTGTGTGTATTCTAAAATAATTTGCTTCGTGGTGTCAGTTTGGGAAAAAATCCATGAAAATGTATTTTTGAACATTAACCATCATGTTACTAATAATGCTAAATAATCTTGAGACAAAAGGACAATATCTGCTTGTCTTGCAGTACAATGGCATGCAAACTAGTTAACTTTAATATTTGTAGTCAGAAAATTAATTTTTCAGTCCTTAAATAGGACTGGGAGCTACATAAGTTATGCATGTGACTATATGTAAATTCTGAGGTGTGCATCATTAATCGTACATTTGCTACAGTTTTTTGTTGTTATTGTTTGGCTTAAAGTGGAGTATTTCATTAGCTGCCATAGGAATATCATCTATTGCAACAAAAATATTGATAAATCACATCAACAGATTCTTGGTAATTTTAGTTGGATTCTTCCTCTACCATCAACTTTAGAGAGGAAATGAGATACTGTACAATATATATTGAGCAAGCTCAACTATTTTTACTTTCAGAAGATTCAAATTAGAACTTTAACAGTGCATTGATGTGAAAGCAATACTATACTCTCATACCAGCATTTTTTCAGAGGGGATGACCACGTGATGCATGGTCTTAAAAAACATGATCCATCCTCTCTTGGTCTCTCCTGCTTACCCTTGTCTCCTTACCCTTTGGCCTTCTCTTTCTATGATTATTTTTCCTCTTTCTCCTCTTCCCGGTCTCCTCTTGTCAAACCCCAATTTATTCTTTTTTGGAATTTATATTGTGGCCTTTATTTTGAGAACAAATACATTTTTTTCTGTCCTATAGAGGTATGTTAAAAAATAAAAGTCCTGCTGGCCTCAAACTCCTGATCTTTCTGATCATCTCTTCATCTCTTCAGCAATATCCTACTGGAGTGATCAGGCCTGTGTCTCTCTGTCTCAGTTATTGGTTTCTTCCCACACTGAACTGTTAATCAAAGAGACACACGAAGTCCCCAAAATGTGACAAACATCTGTCAGAGCTCTTGAATACCTGTCCCAGACCTAAGGTAGGACCCTATTGCTGAAGAAATCAAAGAATGTCATCAAACAACACCAAGAGATCCTTCTAGATCCAGAATGGTAACCAGCTCCCAGATGGTAGCATGTGTAGCACTGGAAGCTGTTGCATGAGCTGCCAGGGGAAATTGTTCAATGATATTTGGAGAAAGCAGAAAACACTATTATACAATATAGACAGTTGTCACAAGAATGCTGAACACAAGACTAAATGGAGGAGACCAGCAAGTCAAGAAATGCTCATCTGTACAATAGTGGCACTAAACAGAGGACGCTAAAAAAAGGCTTACTCGTTGGCTAAGAGATCCACTTAGTGACAAGGAACTCTTAACTGGAACTGGGTTCCATAGCAAAATCCTATGGTGAACAAGAACTCAGGCTCCTAGAGGAAAATCCCACTATCAGAGAGATACACAGAGGCTACACCAACTAGGAGCTAGCCAAATTAGCAATGTCGCCTCATTTACCCTATATTGATCTCACTCTCTGATGGAGATTCTATTTGTATTTTTCAGAAAGCAGTGAGAGCCAAGGATAATCCAATCCTACCAACAAGACATTGGATAATGGCTGACATCCTGGCAGGAGACAAACCACACCTAGCCTTCACAGGGCACAAATGAAACCTACCAGAAATTTAGGAGACAAACAGGAGACCAATCACTACAGCAAGTCTGATAACCCATGAAAGGTCAATGGAGACAGATACCAAGGATACCCAATAAAACCCTGGGCAAAGGTCCAGAGATACTTAAAATCTCAATAATAAAGCAGACTTAAAACTCACCCACTATGACTCAGGGAACTGAGAGGAAGAGGGGACAGAAAGATTTTAAGAGTCAGAGTGGGGGAGAATATCCAGAGATATTGCCCCCCAAGCAACAATATAAAAATGGAGAAGATTAGAAAGAAAGAAAGAAGAAAGATAGAAAGATGAAAGAAAGAAAGGAAAGAAAGAAGGAAAGAAAGAAAGAAAAGAAAGAAAGGAAAGGAAAGAAAGAAAGAAAGAAAGAAAGAAACAAACAAACAAACAAACAAACAAACAAAACACTGGCTACCTCTGGTGCAATTCATAACTTCCTAACTTGTGGCAGATCCATTATGCACACGGAAGAAGTACCCCAGTGAGTAGGGGACAGAGAGGAGGAAAACAGGGACACATTCACAAGATTTTCTCATACAATGTATATATATATATATATTTACTCATGATAAAGATATTTTTAAAAAAAGGTAAGTGTGTAAAAAAATAAAAGTCAGCAATTTATATTGAAACACTATATCTCCTTAAGTATATAGGCTAATACAAACTATATTAACCAAAGGACCTTAACTGGTTTCTCTATTCTACATATATTAATTTTCAAGGAAAAGAAGTGTAGATCCGAATTATGTTCAAAATGGAATCATGTCTGGTAAAATAAGCAGTGGCAGAGATGTTCACGAAATTTTTGTGTTGTTTGGTGAAACCTCATTTCTTTCCCTCCATGCTAAACACAGTCACAGTGTATTCTTATAGGCAAGCACAAGATACTGGGATGTGTTAGACAGAGAAGTCCTCTCTGATGTGGTGAGTACTAGAACTGTTATCTTCAATGTTTATTGCCTTCCCACTACACTGGGACTCTGACATGGTCTGCAGTTATAGCTCCTCCATGGAAAAGTGGATGCTCTTGAAGAATCTTATGCAAACTTCAATTTTCAGCACACTCTTTGGCTAGTGACAAGATATTCCTAAATTGATTATTATTATTTTTTTTCTTTATTGTCCATAATGAGTTACATTGTTTAGTGGGCCAACCATGAGTTATTATCCCCAATTCCCCATTGCCCCCCTTCCCCATCCCTAGTCATTAACATTTTTTCTACAAGTATATGGAGTGAATAAGAAACTGCCTACTTGAATTTTCAGATATTATAAAAGCAACAAATGCTCACAAATTAAGGATAAGTTCTGAATTATAGATACCTCCAGGACCTATAGAAACATTATCATATTTACAGTAATTTTTAGTTCACGACTAACACACAGTAACATTGCAATGCTCATCTGTTTATAAAATAGAATTAATGTACTTTATAAACTTGCATGAAATATTAATAAGTATAATTATTTAAAGTAGAATTATTTAAAACTGTAAAGAGTGTTCAAATGTACAATATGCTCAGAATTTCCACTCAAGTTTTAGTTACATTTTGTCACTTGATAAAGGTTACAGCATTAAACGTTCAGTTTCATTATTTGTTCATTATTTGTCCATTGGAGAAAACATTGGTAACCGTATTTTTGATGATGGCATAGTGATATTAATGTATTTCTTGGCTGAAAAGAATGATGGAAGTACATGTTGGTTATTATAATGAAAAGAATTAGCATGTTCTATTCAGAGCATTGAAATATTTTACTCTGATTTTCGAAGCAGAAGGGACATATAAAATTGTCATAAAAGTGTAAGTGAATGAATATTGAATAAATTGAAAATTACTTAGACTATTGCAGAAAGGCTGAACGGTCAATTAAGAGCACAGTGACCAAGTTACAGACAATGTTCAAATGAAAGTCAACTTGAAGATAAATGATTTTGCTACATTGTGACACAAGATAAAACAAAAGCAAAAAAACAACAACAACAACAACAAAAAAAAAACAGTGTATTTAAATAACAGGCATACAGACCAGAATGCCTCCTTAGAGGTTCAGAGTACAGATGGTAGGCATTTAGAATACTATTCCAAGCTACCATTAATAGATGGTTTCAATGGCTTATTCAGTAGATATAATTTTTAGAGGAATTCAAATCCTAAGTGTGATGGTTATGTTTTGTTGTCAACTTGACCTTTTAAGTTATCTTGGGTGGGTCTCTGAGGATGTTTATAGGAAAGCAGCCCTCTTAGTAGGAGGAAGGGTAAGGATGTTCAGTGGTGCTAGACAGACATCCTGTCCTGGGAGAACAGTGCAGGAAAGGAAATTCCAAAGACTCAGGAAGTCAACAAGCCTAGGAAAGGGTTACAAGAATTTTCTCTAAGGCCATATAAAGGGGGAGTTAATCTCTCTCCCCTCTGCCTTTTTTGTTGGTGTGTGTTTGGTGTTGGTGATGGGTTTCTCTCTCTTCTTGGATCTTTGAAAGAGGGCCAGCTTCTTTTGTCAGTTCTATAAGAGCTTCCCCTCGATCTGTAGCTTCAGTAAATTCTTTCTTTCCATACCTGTATTTCATTTGGAATTTAATCCCAGCAGCATGAGGCTGACTATAACTGAATTAATACCAGGACCTGGGGTGATAATGCTGAGATGAATCTGGCAGTGTGGATTTTGGTATTCTGGAGCTTGTGTACAGGAGGAATTTACATGGATTTGGTACTTGCAACTGAAGATGCCTTCCATTGCTGTAAGCCATGTATTATGGACTATTCTGGTGAAAGTATGAAAATGCTAAATGTAAAGAGAATTGCATTTGGAGTTACAAGCAATTAGTTGTGGGTGGTGGGGAGTGGTTAATGGGACTCATATGCTCTGGAAAATAATGCCCTGGCCCTCCCATGTGGACAAAGCTAATTAAACTTAGTGGCTTCAACTACAAATAAGGAATAACATGGAGAGAGGCAGAACGAGGTTCTAGTCTGTACAAATGGTTCAGTGGAAGGAGATTGCACTTCATTAAGAGAAGGTAATATGAGAGGATGATTATGAAAATATATTATGTACATGAGTAAAACCACCAATAAATAAAAGACAAAAGTAATATTAATTTTATATACTCAACATGCCTTCAATTAAAAAATATTCCATAGATATTTTAGATTTTCATTTCATGCTTGGCCCTTAAAATCTAGTGTGAAAATTACATTTAAAGTATGTCTCCGTAATACTTTCTTAAATGACACATGGACAAGGGAGTACTGTGTTGCATAGTAAAGATAGGAATACTTAAATTTTACTTTAAGTTTTCTTTGTTTAAAATTCACTACTAATTACAATAAAGGAAGATACCATGTTACATAATATAAAATAGGATGGAGAGGTGTTATAATTGGATATTTAAGTTGAACTGTATTATATACTTCCTGTGTTCAGATCTGTGCTTAATGAACCAATTAAGACAAGTTTGTGCTCCCTAACAATAGTGTCTCACACATAGACAGTGAAAATCTTGGATAGATTCCTTCCAGGAAATACATTTTGTAATACACCAGGCCAAGTTCTGTATTTTATGTCATAGTGCTCTTACAGGTACCATTTTATCTACTTTTTGGAAAACACTGAAATGATTAATATTACATTTATAGAAAAAATATTTCTAAATAAAATGAAGTATCTTCTAGAAAATTTTTCTAGTCTCCCCAACATAATTCAATGGCATAATTTACTTATATTTCCTCCCTAAATAGAGATTGTATCAAAGTATTTGTAGGTTTGATTATATGTCAGAAAACTATTATGTACTTATGAGTAATGCAAACATTTTTTCCTGTAACCACACTTTGATGAATCATTTCTGAAAAATAATTTAGGTCTTTCCCAGTATGTTTTTTCATATATGATAAATGTTATTATTAACATCATTGGAATAAAGAAAGGTACCTGGGAAAGATTTCAGATCTATAATTCTTCACTAAATGCTTGCTTGGTAAATATTAAAATGGACACAGTGAAGTAATAACTCACTGATAGATTAGAACACATACAATGACTAGAGTACATGTAATTTAAGACTTTAAATCACTACTGACTCTAAATAAATATTTGTTACACTAGTTTACTCTGAGGTCATTGATTCCTCCCACACATATCCTAGTGTGTGTAGGAACAGAGAAGTCATTTTTTTATACAAATGAATTGAAAAAAAAGACTTTAAAAAGAAGCCATCATTGACAATAATGATACTGTCTTTAATTGTGCATTACATGCAAAACATTCTTTAAAGAAATATACAGCATTGCTTATTAGTTCCTATTAAACATACAAGAGCTATATTCACTGTTTCCTTTTAGTTGTCCAATACCCACAGCTTATGAATTCATTAATATGAAGATATTTTCTGTATTAATATATATTATTAAAATTGTCAGAATTCTACATTTATAAAGTTAATAGCATGATATATGGATATTAACTTCACCTAGATGTCATTATTTTACTCAGTAAATATTTACTTTCAGAAATCATTGAATGCATTATTCCAAAGCATACTACTCTATTAACATGAAAAATGCAATAAGTGATTGATACAAATTTTGATTTGTTTAGAGATTTAAATCCACCAGACCACCCACTGTTCTCAAACTCAGTAATTTAGAAGTGGGTGACATTTTTTTTTCCCCAATCAACAATGGATCACCATAGTTAACCATTACTGGTGTTATACATTTTAGATATTTTTATAACTAAGGAAGAAAATGAGTTTTTGAGCTTGTAAATTTTCAACAGGACACATTTTACTATAAATAAAAAGAAAGGAAAGTGATGAGAATACAGTGAGGAAACAAGTCACAAACTCAGACTAACTGAGGATTATGGTGGATGAAGGTCAGATTTTCATGTGCAGTAGTGTGTGGAATGCATGAATCAAGTCACTATACACAGGATGAGGTGACAGAGGAGTCAACACTGAATCAGACTGCTAACCGTCCCACCAAAGCACAGGGAACATTGTGGAAGAGGGGGCAAAATATTGAAAGGGTCATGGAAAGCACAGCCTCTCCCCTCCCCCCAAGACTGACTGAGGGCTTCCTTACCCCACAGAGAATATAATGACTCCACTAAGGAGGGTGCTCAGGGAGGTGGGACCAGGGGAAAAGGAATGTAGGAGTATATAACCTTTTAAAAATAAATTAAATAAAAAAAAACAAGATATGACAAAGAAGGTGAAGTCTCTCTCACACACATATGAAGGTTTCAAGAAGTCTGCATACACTGTCACTGTGTTCAAAGCTCTAGCAAGGAAATTTCCAAATGTATTTTCTAGACAAGGATTTGTTCTTTGTGTCTTTCATCTCCTGATGGCTTCTGTAACCTCTTGTTTGGTCGTTACAAATTGCTAACATCTGTATCTCTGATCATATTATCTCATACCCTCATCCATGAAATCTTTGCCACCTTCACATGAGGCATTCAGGATTGCTTTTGAGTTAGGTATTACATTATCAGTATGTTCACCAAGCAAGGTCCTTAAAGCAATTGGTAAAAATTCTTTTCCCCATAATTTACCCAGTTATAGAGATTAGGATTCGCACATCATTGAAGCTGTCATTATTTAACCTAAAAGGACATTAAATAATTGGGTCTACATTTATTGGAAGGTAGGCATAGTTGTTGATACCTGTGATCTCATCACTCAGGGAAGTGTGGAGATGAAGTAGGAGGATAGTTGGATTCAAGGCCTGACTAGTTTACTTTGTGGTGTCATTCATTAATGAAATAAACAACCCAAAATGGAAACAAATTTGTAGGAAATTATTTTGTACAATAATCAAGTAAGTTGGTGAGATATTTTATAGTGCATTTGTCTTTTAATAGTATGTAGCATAAGACATTAACTTTTTCCTTAACCAATTTTAATATGTGAGATTCTCATTTTTGTTTTTGTGTTATGTATGCATAAGTGTATATGAAGTGCATGGATATATATGGACACACACATTACATGGTACACATGTGGAGATCAGAGGATAATCTCAGAGCCTCGATCATCTAATAACTTGTTTGAGACAGGTCTCTTCTTTTTTGTTGCTAAGAAAGCAAAATTACCTTCTGGATTCTCCTAACTTCACACCCCTTTCCCCTAGGTGCTTCGGGGCATATGAGTTACTTTGCTCCTAGCTCTATGTGGGTACTGGGGATCTGAACTCTGGGAAAGAGCTTTCCGTAAACTCATACTCTCTGAACCATCTTTCACAAGCATTCATTGTTAATTTGAAATCGGATAACATGTTATGAATTTTACTCTATTTTATTTGCTAAATTATAATCTTTATTTGAAACATATTCCACTTATGAAGTGTTGCATGATACTTAACATCATATGGATATGCATATAAATTATTAAGATATTTGTAGTTCATATATCTTATAATTTTGGAAACATATTAGTCCATTAAAAATTTCCGTATTTAATAATACAATTATTCCTATGAATAATCATTAATATATAATAAAAATACAAAAGGTTAAATATTATAATATAATATATTAAATATATATAATATATTATCAAAAACACTCAAAGATACGATTAGTTACTTGTATGACATACAGTATTAAGAATATTGCATTTTAATCTTTCTGTTTCTTGTTTTAGAAAAACAATGGAGAACACCCTGTAGGGGAACAACTATATAGAGGTTCCACAGAGACTTTTTTTTTAACTTCAATTAATTAATTAATTTTTTTCTTTATCTTTATTGCCCAAATTTAGATACATTGATTGAGTAAATATTGTGCTTATATTCCCATATCCCTCCCCCCTTGTCCCCAATCCCCTGGGTATCCTCCTCGGTGGACACACTGGAACATTCCATGTGGTATTGAGTTATGTACAGCACAGGAGGCAACAAGGTTGACCCCCCTTATGAATTGTAGCTGAGGGGAGTAATGTCTCTGGGTAATCTCTCCTACCATGGCTCTTACATTCTTTCTGCCTCTTCTTCTGCTCAGTTCCCTGAGTCATGGAGGGTGAGTTTTAAGTCTGTTTCATTGTTGTTGTGACCTTAAGGGTCTCCGTGCTTCTACTTTAAGTTGTGTCGGAAGTCATGTTCTGTCTTACTGACTTATCCTGGGATGACTGACTGGTTGTGGTTATAGGTCTCTTTCTTGTCCCACCACTGTCTCAAGTGTTTCATTTGGGGCCTAAACGATAGGCCTGGGGTGGTTCATGTCTTTTGTTTTTCTTTTTTAAACTGTGTTAATTTCATTCTCAGTTTGAGATTGCAGATTACAGACAGTCCTTAATTATAGAAATTGGCCCAGAGTGAAACTTTAAATGAGATTTTCATTAATGAGTGTGACTGCAGCAAATTACTGTCTAGGGGGAGAGAGGCAAGATGCAGACTGCAGGGAGGGTTTTCCCACAGCCCACCCTGCCAGGTCCTTCTGCTGACATGCACTGTGGTCATCTCTTGCTGGGATAGCAGCCTTGGGCCTGTGATTCTTTGGTGGATTTGGAATGACCAGAGCTCTCTCACTGCCTTCTGAAAAATACAAACAAAATCTCCATCCGAGAGTGAGATCAGTATATGTTAAATGAGATACACATTCCTAATTTGGCAAAATTCTATTGAGATTTGCCTCTCAGTAGTTCTCTGGTAATGAGGATTTCTTTTTGGAGCCCCACTTTTTGGTTCCTGTAGGATTTTGCCCTGATTCCCAATTCCAGTCCTCGTCACTGAGTGGATTTCTTGGACAATTTAAAAGCTGAATACCCCCAACCCACCCCCCCAGGTTTTGGTGTCTCTATTGCACTGCGATCATTTCTTGGCCTGTTGATTTCTCCCAGAAGATAGTGTGTTCAGCTTTCTCATGGCAATTTTGTAAAACAAAATGTAGACCACAGAGAGTTTTTTGGCCGGAGTTTCACAAACAATTCGGTACAGCTGAAATAGCCAAGATCCCAAACCTTGATCTATGATCTCTCTGGCCTGCTCTCTCCAGCAGTTTTATTACATAAGTTTAGTCTAAATTTGTTACCCCACCTACTGATCCCTAGGCTATTGCTTGTCTAACAACCCCACTTCTCTTTTTTGTTTATGCAAATGAGCCCAGTCTCTCTCTTCTACAAAAATTCCACTGTAGTAAGCCCTATTTTTGCCATGACAACCATAGGTAAAGCCTGCACCACTGTTTTAACAAGTGCCATGAGTAATTTTTTTCTTTAACAATTTAATTGTACTTTAAGGCTGAAAATACATATGTATTACACATTTTTTATGCTCCTGAAAAATTTAAAGGCAAGTCAAAAACCCTTCTGGGACCTTATGAATTCAGGAACCAGAGAATTAGAGTGTATGGATACATGTGCACAATTTTATCTCTTAGCTACATATCACAATTTTCTATGCTTCTTAGAGTTGTTAAATTATTTAAATTAAGTCATGTAAAATGAACTGCTTTTCAGGTTTCTCTTTTCCTTTGCCATTATCAGTGGTTCCTATAGATTTGGGATTCTGAATGTTGTAAAATGACATATACAGTGCTACTTTTTCTTTAGATGATAATTGTTAACTTTTCTCCATTGATTTTCTTTAAGTTCAGTCATATTATTTGCATGAGAACATTCTTATTTTTATATTTCCTAATAGGATTTATGTTTTTTTCTATTTATAATGGCTATAAGTAATATTGTTGACTATTTCTCATGAATTTTAGGAAGTATAGAACCTCAAATAAGTTGATTTACCATGTTTATTACAACTCAGCATGAATCTAGCTTATGAATACTCTAAATACTATTTTATAATCATATTTTTGAGTCATTAAAATGGTTCAGGTAGATTTTATTATTACACATTGATATTTCATTTTAAGAAAACTTTGTACTCTTGGTTATAGTAGAAATAATTGTTTATGTGCACTTTCAACATGACACTCCCAACTAGGGAGCTGGCTCTCACAACAAGATCTGTGCAGCCCAAATGGCAAAGGAACCAGAGTTCAGAGTTACATAGTAATCTCCTGCATAAGATCAAAAGAATGGAGGACCTCTGGGAAGCCACCAACACAAGATCAACTCACTCTCTTCAGACAGTTCTTGAGCATCGCTGTCAACTTCTTTGCTTGTGTTTCATTGAGGACCTATGGTTAGTGAGGTCTTCCCCACAGAGATGGGGTTCTTGGACCTCATTCAAGGTTGCCTTAGGTCTCTGTACCAGTTAGGGGTTCCCTGCCTCTGAGAAGGTCTCATAGCCAATTAGCCAGCTGTTGATTACCCACCTAGGTTGGACGCCACTATTGCACAGATGGGCACTTCTTGACTTGCTTATCTATGCCATATTGCAGTGTGTTCTGCACTTTTAGGCCATTGGTTGGTGTAACTTGAAGATGCCTCTTACCCTCTCAGGAAATCGTTGGTCTGGTTCCCCTGGCAGCTTGTGAAACACCTTCTGGCATCATCCAGGCTGTCCATCTGGGAGCTGATTTCCTTTCTGGATTCAGCAGTGTCTCTCTGTGTCAGTCCATGGAATCTTCAGCAATAGGGTCTTATCTTTTGCCTGATGCGGGTATTCAAGGGCTGTGACAAAAGTTTGTCTTATTTTAGGGACCCTGTGGATCATTCTGATCAACAGCTCATTGTGGGAGGTAACAACTTACTGGGTCAGGGAGTCTTCTGGCCTTTTCGATTGAAAAGTTATCGCCATTTCTCTCTGTCCTGGGAATGTTTGGCTAGACTCAAACCCTTCACAAAAAGAAAAAAATACATATAATTTAGAACAACCACAAAAAGTCAAATAAGTCTATTTTCTAATCTCAGAAACAGTGGATGGGTTTGTTGTGGGTCACATTAGTAGTATAATCTGATCATAGTTTTCATCTTTGAAAAAAACATTCATTATTCAATCACAAAAACATTAAGGCAAGTTGGAAAAGATCCAGAATATAAAACAAGAAAAATTCCCAAGCTGTCACACCACAATGGGCCAGACACCATCCATCCTCACTTCCCATTTTAGCTTTTCTAGGAAATTTGATTATACTAGTTTTGAAAGAGGCACATTTCATCTACTTCACTAATCTGGTGAAATAATGTAAAGGGAAGTTGCTATTACAGCTCTCATTTATGTAAAATTTATCATAACATTGTTATTTTCTGTATGTGTCACACAGATATGTCTATACTCCCTAACACCTTGAGAATAGTAACAGTTGTGCAACATAAATGTCTTTTTTACTGTATAATATAGACTGAATGCAGTAACCTTTATGAAAATGCATTGTTTGGTACTATATTTGGTAACATTTTACAATATACTCAATTTAAATAATGGGTATTCTTAAATAATATCTCAAATATTAAAGTCTTGAAAATCAACAAATTGTATATGCACTAAAAGACACATACTGTGTTGCTTGCGTTCGGTCTTATTCATTTTAAAGTAATACTACCTAGTAATAATAATAGCAACAGGATTGCTGTCCTTCATACACACAAAGAGATGAATAATACGGTGTATAAAGAAACCAGATCCCCAAGAGAATTGGTTTTGAAAAGTACAAAAGACAGAAAAAGCAGAATTATTGGTAAATATACCCATCTGTTCAGAACTAAGCAGTTGTTATTTGGGAGATGAGTTCAATGGGTTCTAAGTCCCCTTGCTTTTAAAAGGAAATTTCATCCATTTCCAAGGGGAAAATTATAACAGGGCACATTTAGACATGACAGGCAAACAAAATATAGAGACAACAAAAATAACTGTGAACACCCTTTAATACAGAGTATACGTTTAGCTTTCAATAAACATACTACATGCTAAAAAAAAGGAATTTTGGTTCTTATTAAGACATCTCATTCCTGTCTCCAAAAATACAGCCTACTGATTTAGCAGACTCTGTTTTATTACATGCATTCTTTCATAAAGTTGTAAGATGTTTTCTTCTTTCTGAAACTCTATTTTCCAGGCAGGCCTAAGTTTGAGAGCTTTACCTGAAGATGTATTACTCATCTGTCATTAAAGCACCGTCAACACAGTGATGTATGGTTCCAATACATCATCAGGTTGCCATCAACACCATGATATATTATTTACCCTGGACTAGCTGTCAGGAACAGGTTGTGGAAACTCAGCAACTTTTAATATATTCTTTTTTTAAAAGATGATAAACACTTCTTTCCATGAAAAACTTCCTGGTAATGTAGTTTGACTCAAAATGTAATTTTACCCTTGCATTCTGAAGTACAATATGTGTGTCCTTATGTTTGGGTGACCCATCTTTAGCAGCTGAAATTTGATAAGACCAAAAGTCTCTGAGTCTGCCTATAGAGATGGACAATTGAATCAGTGATAAATATTTTTGATTTACAAGCATCCCAAAGTATACTCATCAGAATGAGATATTTCTCGTTCAGAGAAAGCTGTAGATGTTTTAATAACTCAGCCATCTCTTAAAATATGTTGCAGCTCCTCTTGTCTTTCACATTTCAAAGCAATCATTAAATACGTTAAGGGAACCTATTTGTCTCTTCATTCTAGCAACAGTAAAATGGAAGATAGGGAATCTGAAGATGACACATTATTTTTATATTATGCTCAAGACAATTATAATATCAGTGCAAATATACACTGTTCTTCTGGCTGACTTCAAGGGCCAAGGCCTGGTCAGGGTGAGAGTCAATGTACCTGCCCTGTCTTTACAGAAGCAATCCTTTCTCTTGGGTAGTTGGCCTCATCCTGCTTTTTTTTATTGTTGTTATTGTTTTGCAAATATGAGTTGCAATCTGTTGATTATTCATTAGGACATCAATGGTTTTATTCTTTTGAATACATAACTGAGATCATCATTAATAACAATTTTACAGTTTAATAAGAATCCCAAGGGAGTTCAAGGGAGTGCTGTGATTTGCTATATAACTTTGTCAACCTGTAGGGTCAAAAACATTTAATGTTAAACAAGTACACTGTTTTTTGGTATTGGGAATGTGTAAAGGGTGCATCCTAAAAATAAGACGTACTGCAAATCCAAGTTGATAAGAATGTATCTTCATGTCTATACCATTCAGAATAAAGTACAATTCTCAAGACATCTAGAATTTATTTTGTCAAATAAGTGATGATCCAGTCAATAGCCCTCAAGATTATCCTAATAAGAAATAAAATTTCAGGAATTTTATTTGCTTGCTTCTTGGTTTGTTGGTTTTTGAGACAGGCTGTGACTCATTACCCTTCCTCACAACATGGACCAAGGTGTTCTCACACTTACCATGCTCCTTTGACTACTCCTATATACTAGGTTTCAGGAATGGGCCATCCCATGAACATCTGCCTTTTAAGCAAAAAAGAAAGATACAAAGATTGAAAAACAGACTATAAGAAAGGAAGGAAGGAAGGAAGGTAGTGAGGCAGGAAGTGAGGGAGCTAAGAAAGAGGCAAAATTCTGAAAACAAAGGGTCAGAAAGGACTTACTGTTCAATCATAAATCTATAATACATTGCCTGTCACAAAGTGAGTTTTGAAAAATAATGATAAAAAGGAAATATTGGGAACTATCACTTTATCTCTGCTATACCTGTGGGAAGTTTAGCTGTGAATCGGGAATGCATGTGCAGATATTGGCATAGCAACCACCTTTTATAAAAATCACTTTCCCACTTTAATTGAATAAGCAATGGATATCTAAATGTATTAAAATTCACCATACGATACCTTGTTTAAATTTACACATACAAGCTGCCTTTAATCCCAGCACTCTGGAGGCAGAGGTAGGAGGATCACCATGAGTTCTAGGCCACTCTGAGGCTACATAGTGAATTTCAGGTCATCCTGGGCTAGAGTGAGACCCTACCTTGAAATACCAAAAAAAAAAAAAAAAAAAAAATTCACACATACAGACAGACACTAATTTTTATGTGAAACAATTAGTCAAAGAAATATGGTTCTGGGAATTTTTAAGAAAATACTTAGTTTGTTATTCAAAAGTTTGAGATATTTTTCCTCTAGTAGAAGGCTTAACCACAATATAGAAGTTTCATTGAATTATGCTATCAAATTCCATCTAAAATAATTTTATAGAGGTTAAAGAAAAGCAAAGTTCATCCCATGTTAAATAATGCACATCTTACACTCTACAAGAAAGCTAAATATGTCATATTTAGTAAAACTTCAGCCATTGGGAAATGATTCTTTGGAGAAGTTAAAAATTACTGGTAATACTTTAAGGCAAATTATATTTATTGAAGGTGACTGAAGCCATATAAAATGCACCCTCCAAGGAATGTTGTGGAATGTTTGATATGGAATCTCAAAGTAGGGATTATTGAAATTTGACTTATTTTTTGCATACTTTTGATAAAGGTTTTTGCCATATATCCTAGACTCGATTAGAATTAAATATGTAGCCCAGGCTGGCCTCCGTTCTTAATTCTCCTGCCTCAGTGTCCTAAGTGCTAGAATTCCTGTTATGCACATTCAGACTGGCCACATATTTGTTTCATTGTTACATTTCATTGTGTGAAGTCATAAAAAAGTTAAGCAATAATGATCTGAAAATACTTTTATTTCTTTTCTACACATTTTAAAATTAAAAAAGACAAAAATGTGTTTAAATCACTTCACATCTGAATTTGCATTAATCAAAATATTAATGTTAGAAATTCGAAGAAAATCGTAGTAGAAGCAAGAATAGCTCTACATTTATCAAGTGGGAATCCTTAATATATAACTAAAGAGAAGGTTTTGGTAATGTTTATGTGCTTATTGACTTTCAATTCAATAGCACAAGATTAAGAATCACCTGAGTTTGTGTCAGATACACCACAGAGGGGATCTATGAGTTATTTCAAAGGTTGATAAAGACAGACAAAGCACCCTAGGTGTGTGTGGTACCATCCCATGGACTGGGGATAGATGGAAGGAAGGGGGGAAGAAGGAGGGAGTTCCAGCATTCCCCTTTCCCTGCTTCTGGGCCATAGTGACATCAACTGTTTGACTCTGGTCCTTCCTGACATTCCAAGATGAACTCACCAAAATTGTGAGCTAAAATAAACTCTTTTTAAAAGAAGTTTCTTTCAAATATATTTGTTACTCCAATAAAAATAACAAATAGTTAATGTAAAATTCCAAAGAGTGCAAGTAAATATAATCTCACATCTTATTAAGTGTTTTAGATGTAAGAATTATTTTGTAGATTACAAACAAGTTCCCCAACTATTCCCAAGTATACAACTCTGGGATTGGTTGATTATAGTTGAAATTTTGTTGAGATTTTAAATAAATATTTAGAATAAACATATAAAAGAAATATTGTCAAAAATATTTTGTTCTAATGTTTTGTTTCAGAACAATTTTCAATTTGTGATTCTTTTTTTTTATTAAGTAGAAACTTTGTATAGACACATGTGTTACCATCGTTTCCCTCCTCCCTGTCCCTATTCCACTGAGGATTCTCTTTAGTGGGATATGTGGTATTCACCACGGGGTTGTGGGTTATGGGTTGTGAGATCAGCTGCAGGTCTTTGTTTATGTGTGTGTGTGGGCAGGGGGGGGAAATGCTTCTGGACATTCTTCTCACACACCCTGTGGCTCTTACATTCTTCCTGCTCATCTTCTGCAAAATTCCCTGAGCCTTCATAGGTGTGCTTTAAGTTTACTTTAGTGTTGAGCTCTCAGCAACTTTAGCATCCTATAAAAACTTATTACAAATACATATTCTGTGACCACTATCAAATTCAAAACTCTGTGTGCAGACATACCAGCTGGTGCTATTAGAATTTTCCAGCATGATACTGATGCATGATAAAATTTGAGAACCACAGGTTATAGAATATAGGTCAAAGAACAATTTTGATTAATAATGATTAGGATAACTGCAAGTCCTACAATTATTAATAACCAGCAATGGAAACGACAATCGTGGTCATGAGATTCAGAAGCAAATAAGTCCTAGCCTTCAGATTCTTGTTATGGTTTTTTGCAATGATAGTATGAAAAGTTGTATGATGAATAATTGGGTCATTTGTATTTGGATTGATGGGTACCGTAAATGTTACAAACTTAGAAGTAAATGATAATCAATAGGGGTGTAAATTATTCTTGTATGTTACAGAAATATTACATAACTATTAAGAACTATGTTGAATTTTAAACTAAATGTGTAAAGAAAAATCAGAATAGCTAAAATTTTGATATTAATTTTATCCCTCACATAGTGGTAGCCATGTACCATAAATTGGCATGTAATGATTTACATGCAATTATGGGTATCTAATTAATAATAAGGTTTTAACACCGTCACCAATACACAGAAGTACTAATATCAGTTCTCTTGCTTACAGCTGAAAAGAACAAAAAAATCAACATTTTTGTTTGTGTTAAAGCTTATCATATTGATATTTTGTAATGTATGTATATTAATGAGAAAACTTGCCTTAGTTATTACATATTCTCTTTACCATAGAATCTGTAAATTAAATTGTGTTTCAGATACTAATTTGAGGGTCATGAACCTTAGTTGTAACTCAGCTATAAAATGCCCAGTGTTTTCCAGCCTAATGTATCATAAACAAACTATATTCATATATAATTCTAAATATAAACTTCATTTTTGGAAGTTTACCCATTTCTACATTTCTTTGCATAAAATGATTTCCACCTGTCTTGAAGGTTGATGAATACATATGTCAGAAAATGTGTCTTAAATTTGTCAATTAGTTATAGCTTAGGAAATGTTAATAAGATAATTAGAAAATGTTAGTAAGATAATTTACAACTTTGTTGGTCTATTGTGTGGTGCTGTAATAAATTAGGACACATGAGTAATTTATAAATAACAAATTCATTTCTTAATGTTCAGGAGGTGAATCAGGTCCTTGGTGCCTTGGGTGGGTTGCACGCCATGTCATAAATGAGGCCTTGTTCCTGGATCTCCTATAAAATAAGTGATGGATTTGACTGTCCTGGAGTGCCATATGGAACAGAATGGAAATAAAAGGATCCTTCAATTTTTGTATTTTTAGATGTTTTTAAATATTTTTTCTTTGATGTAATACACTTTCCAATTAATGAATGAAGTAGAGGATTTGTTTTGATTTAAAGTTTTGTACATTACATGTGATATGATTTTTGTATGTCAAGATAGTTTGGTGACACTTATTCTTTCCACTAATATTAATTATTTAGCAAATATCAATTATTTTGAAAATGTCACTTTTATGGGGTCGATTTTTGATGTTTTCATAGACATTTAAGTCATTCAAGTACTATAGTCTTTGAATAGAGTGAGTGGGAAAGGAAGATTAAAAATATGCTAACTATGAAGCCTGTTGGAAGAAGGAAAGTGACTACAATTTAATGTACATAACCAAGGTAATGAATGAACAATATTGGCAATTTTTTGAGATGTCTTATCTGGGTCATATTATATTATTAGTGACAGGGAGGAGGGAAATAGGGGTCCCACCCCAATACTTGCTCATACAACATATCTAATTATTGACAATAAAAATGTTAAAAAATTTTATTTTTAATGCACTCATTTCATTATATGGGGAAAATTCTTAAGAATGAATCACCTCCTCTCAATGTACTTGCAGTAGGTGTTAGTTTCCAATCTGAAGTTGGAAGGGGATTACAGCCTACAAGCCATAGAAATCGCATAATTTTCTCTTATGTCTTTCTTAAAAAAAGATATTTTGAGTATGTTTATACAACTAAAATCTTGATTTTCTTTTGAGCAAATTCACATTGGTGAATATAGTAAATTATGACACCCCAAATCTGCACATAATAGACAATTCCTCTCATCACTAATGCTTTGTATTTAGGTTTTAGGAAGACTCCAGACAAAAATAAAACCACAGACTGGAGAGATTGCCCAATGGTTAAGGTGCTTGATTCCCCAGTACCCAGGTAAAGCCAGACACAAAGTGGTTAAGACTGAGCATAACAACCAGAGTTCGAATCTCCAGTATCTATGTAGAGCTAGATGCACAAAATGGTTCATGTAACTGGAGCCCATTTGCTGTGGCTAGAAGCCCTAGCATACCAATTCACCCTGACTGTCTCTCTTCTACCAATCTCTACTGCAAATAAATATTTATTTTAAAAAGATAGGGTCTCATGTGATATTGGCCAGCCTAGAAGTCTCTAGGTTACTATCTCTCTTCCCCCACCTTCAACGTGCTGGGATTAGATGCTTGTCTTGCTATTTTTCATGTCTTCATGCACATCCCCCAGCAGTGTACAGATTAAAACTCCATTTGGGATAAAAGCCCCTGTTTACCTCCATAGATAGTGTTCTTAGGCGTTGTGCTGTGTTACTTGTGCTTGTGAAGACTGATGGAAAGAATGAGGGTTCTGGTCATTTCAGTTAGTGGATACAAGTTTCCTCTTGGAAAAGCAGAACAAAACAGCCCAGGCTGCAGAATTCAGATACCAGCACTGGATACCCACTGCTGTTCAACACTCCAGTAATTCTTTGTATTTCCTCCTTTCAAAGTTGATTTCAATAAACAAATACTTGGAAACTTTATTTGTCCTCATTCATGACTTTCAGTGCTACATGGATATGGCTGACATCATTGTTGGCAACTCAGAAGTCAGATCTGCAAATTCCTCTTTGTGCCACAGTGAAGACCAGCTGCTTCACCTGCTGGTTGGGCCCAGTCTGGCTCCCTAAAATGGATTCTATTACAAAACAGATTAGAGGTGAATGTATTAGAACACTTGACTATTATCAGTGAAGAACACATTTCACTCAATATGCAATTGCAGAATATAATGTAGAATTTCAAAAATTATATAAAAATAATTCTTAATTAAATGTACTGTAGACAAATGAAGTGGCAGGGGCAGGAATGATATTGATCAAATATGAACCATCTCATGCTCTCAGCCTTGGTCAGTGTGTCAACCAGGAAGCATATGCTTTATCTTTACCTAAAGCAGATATTAACCTTAAGTAGACATATAAAGAACGGAGGCTTTATAATTATACTCCCAAAGCTTAGTCTTATTTAAACAAATAAACATACACTAATACTGCACTGAGGATAATGTTCTTAAGTAAAGCTGTAAAAAAAATCAATAAACCTAGAAATTGCTTGAAAAATAGCATGAGAACACAATAGTTATTCATTTCACTAGGCACGGTAGAATTAGCAATGTTTGTAAGGCATTCAGAGTGACTTAGGAATTTTAATGAATTATGGTTCCCTGCTGCTTCAAACGTTCTTATATCAAATCATGATTACCATGTGTCAAGATCCATTTATTTCTATGTCTGCCAAGAGCATCTAACTGTAGAAACAGTGTCATATACTGAAAAGAGCATGTGTTATAGAACTGAAATAAGTTAGATTTGGATACTTATGCTAACAGGATACTTGGTCATTTGTAAATAAGCCCATTTATGCATGCACAGATTTAATTTGTAGTGCACTGGACTATAATATCTCTTAAAAGTATTTCTTTAAGAAGTTGGGGAGATGGCTCAGCAGGTAGAAAGGTTGATAGTTGTAAACTAGGGCTGGGTGCCAGACCAGGCATATCTATAATCTCTCTTCTGTGAAAAGCAGACTAAATAAATCTTTGGTACTGCCTCGACAGTCTGACCAACAACAAAAACAAAAAAGCAGCTAGCTCCATGTTCAGTGAGAAACTCTGTGTCAAAAAAATACAAAAGTGAGTGATAAGGAAGGTCACATGACTTTCCCATCTATCCTCCACAGGCTTGCATATGGGCATTTGCATCTAAGGACAAATACACACACACACACACACACACACACACACACACACACACACACACACACACAGGGAAAACAGTACATAAATCATGCCTGAATCAAATTCTCTTCTCTGAGTCCATGAACTCTCAGCACATCATGTGTAATATTGCTTAAGAATTCACTCCCCCATCATCAAACTCACCACCTCTACTTTCCAAGTCTAAAGAAACAAATGAAGCATCTAGGCCTGTTGTTACAAACCTGTATGAGAATCATTTGGGAGATTGAGGTAGGACTTTTAGAGTCACTGTGTACCACATAGTATATTCCTGGCTAATCTGAGCTAAACAATTTGACTTTATCTCATAAAGGATCAATAAATAAATAGAAAAAAAGGCTAGAATAACAACAAATAGAGCACAATGGAGAAAAACTGTCATTCCCAAAGGGAAATGTGTATGTGACTCAATGCCTCAGACTAAAACCTGGGAGGTCCAACCACAGAGAATGTAGGAAGACAGGACATTTTCAATAAAAAGAAGAGGGAAGGGAATAGGTGATTTTGAATATTTTGCACTCTACTTCTTTTCTCCCCTGCTGTTCTTAAGAAAATATGAGTACATCACTCAGTTTTAATTAAGTGCACAAGGTAAGAGGAAAGTAAGAGAAAAGCTGAGGAAGTTGTTTAAGGTAGAGAAGGGGAGAGGAACAGCTATGTGTCAAAAAGTTATGTGCTAATTATTTTCAATGAACCTTAAAGAATACATTTAAAGTCATTAAAATTTCAAAGACTCCATTATGTGCTGGGAAGTCTGGGGACATAGAGAAACACTTGACAGAATGAGTCATAAGAAAAGAAGAGTCTGGATCTCTGGGAAGCAGCGATTCTATATTTAGATAAGAGAATGGATCTACAAAGGCTAGAAGCACACAGGAGCATTTCCATAATGCATTGTAGTACAGTTACCATTTGCATGCAAAGCCCAGGATGTTTGGAATTTATATAGGAGAGTAAGTACCATAACTGATAGATTACTAGATTATAATAAATAATACTATCCAGGCTTGGTGGCTCCTAACATCTACCAAGGCACGAAGGAGGATAAAGAAGGAGAAACACCATGCGACAGCCTGGGCTACAAAGGGTTAGTTACAGGTCAACCTGGACTAAAGTAAAACACTACCTCAAAACACACACACACACACACAGAGGAATATTAATTATATGCTAAATTTATATCATTATGATTATTATATTTTTAAAGTAAGGACTCTCACTAGCTCAGTCTAACCTGGAATGAACTATGTAGTCTCATTTTGAGGGTGACCTCAAGTTTGCAGTGATCCTCCTATTTCTGTCTTCTGAGTGCTAAAAAAAATGGTAGACACCACCAGGACAGGCTCACTACGATGAAGTCGTCTTCATAAAGTATTTCAATATATAACAGAGACATAATTGCTCTCATTTATAAAAGGGTTGAGTATAATTTAATTAAAATACAATAAACTAGGCTGGAGAGATGGCTCAGCAGTTAAGGCACTTGCCTCCAGTGCCTAAGGCCCGGGGTTCAATTTCCCAGTACCCACATAAGCCAGACCCACAAGGTGGTGGCCCTGGTGCCTTCTCTCTCTCTCTCTCTCTCTCTCTCTCTCTCTCTCTCTCTCTCTCTCTCTCTCAATCTCTCTCTCTCTTTCCTCTCTCTATGTATCTCTTTGCTTGAAAATGAATAAATAAAATATTTAAAAAAATACAATAAACTATTCAAGAAAAATATATTGAATATAATCATTCTGCAAGAGATAGAACACATAATAAATATTGTTAAGTATGCATGTGACCTAATATTAAAATATGAACTAAGGTCCTGAATGCCGTACAGTATTTTCAGTTTCACTTTACACTTTTACCCACCTTCTTCTCGGAGGCTGCTTCTGAGGAATCCAGTCCTGCCACGAGGTGTCTAGCCTCACAGTTTTCTCCTTTGAAATCAGAGTAGAAGCCTGCAAGACACCATAATTCTTGCCTTCTTCACACCTACAATATTTCTCTTCATTTAGACACTGGGCACTCTCAGTAAAGTTACACAAGAGTGAAAGTGGGTCCTTATGCTGCTCCTCCTGCCAGAAGACCTTGGTAGATCCACATGCTACTGGTTTTTGTAGGACAGAGTTAAAATGAAGAGATGACAGATAAAACTGGTTTTTCAAGGTAACCCAGTTATACCATCAAAATCACAATCAAAATCAGAACAGAGTGACAGATTTTGAATTTTATGCATGGAAAATTCTTGCAAAATTTCTGCCTTATTTGATTTATCACCATGTGCCTGTTCTTGGAGAAGATTTGTCCATGCATCCCAATTCCTGGGGCCATACTTGAAAGAAATGAGGATTCTAGCAGTCATAAGTGGTATTTATGAGTCTTTAGAGTTTTGATATTAGAAAGTCAGCTTCATTCTGGGCATGGTGCACATGAATTCATCCTGATATGGGTTGCTGATAATTAATCAACATGGAGAGAGAGCTTTTGAATTCCCTCTCCCCTTAATCCGAGTTCATGTCCTCTGATGTACAAAGAATTATACACAAGGACAAGGATAATTCTTAATTACACATTTATTCTGAAACTTAATTAATTGGGAAAAGGAAAATGGAATGTAAAGGTCGACCAGCCACCACGTGGTCTGTGAGTTTACAGGGAAGTGCATAAAATCACCCAACAAATCATAAAACATACAGAAAGGAGCATAAATTCACCAAAAAGTAAAGAAAAGAAGTAGCACGCACGTTGAAGAAATTCTCCCTTCCCCCTCCCCCCTCTCCCTGACCTCGATACCGAGATCAGGGGGAGGGGGGAGAGGTACACTCACCAGCCCGGGTTTCGAGCGTCTCCCAGCCCACTGTCCAGACAGAAGAAGGGCCGAAGCCCAGGGAGCACGGACTTTTTTTTTAAATATTTATTATCCATAATGAGTTACATTATTTAGTGGGCAAACCATGCATTGTTATCCTGAATTCCCCACTTCCCCCCCTCCCCATCCCTGATCAGTTGTATATCCTCCTTCGTGGGCTGTCTGTATTAGTCCTTATGGCAAGGGATCCTGTATATCTTAGTATTCATCCTGGTCTTCCTGGCCCAAGTGAGTTGTTACTTTGGGCTCCCAAGAAAAGATGCACTATGCGAACGTCTGACAGGGAGGCTACTAAAAATAGAAACTAGGTAATCCAGAATGGTCTATATTTGTTAACCTATACTATTCTAACTCTCCAATGGAGATTGTATTTGTATTTTTCAGGATATAGCGAGTGAGCTGTGGCCCATACAACCCTACCACCGGACAGCAGGCCAAAAGATGAGACCATGGCAAGAGATGAGCCACCACAGTCATATTGTGGAAGATCCATATGGAACCCTGCAGAGAAGGACGGGATGGGCAGGGGACCCATAGACACAGCCATTCAACCAACTCAGGATGAGCACGGACTTTTAAGGATTTCCTAGGGAGGGGGGGAGTGGCAAACCTTGGCCTGGGAATGTAGCATTACCATGAGGTCATCTGTCTGAGGCCACATTCCTATCTACCTGTGGGAGGGTCTTTTCTCCTAATCCCTCTCAATCCCAGCACAGAGGCAGGAGGATAGCTGTGAGTTCAGGGCAAACCATTAGATTACATAATGAATTCCAGGTCAGCCTGGGGTAGATTGAGACTCTACTTGAAAAGCAAAAACAACCAAACATAAGTAAAAAACAATTTCCTGGGAGACCTGGACTGTGAGAAGAACTCAAGAGAGAGCAAAATTAAATGAAAATGAACAAGATAGTGAGTTAAATCCTCATAAAAATATGAAGACAATCATTTCGGTAACCATATAGGTTGATATAAGAGATTAAATATTAATCTTTGTAATTTTTTGTCTGTATTTTAGCTAAGCTCAAATTCACTTGAACAAAAACTGAAAATGCTACCAATGGTCTGGGCTTGAAAGGAACTAACTGCCTATAGAAGTGTTTCCTGAGGGGCTTCACATAGATACTGATGCAACTGTGGTAAAAGAAGCCGGGCTCCATTCCAAAGAGGAATTCAATCATGGTGGCACCATCCACATGGTACTGGATTTGCAGGTACGAAAGATACAAGACCAAGAAGGTTCTTGAGTTTCCTTCATGGGCACAGAGTACCAATGCCAACCAGTGTATTGCAAGGTCAGTCACTGCAAAGTGGCTGGAGGAGGTTGCTGAGAAAAGCTGTGAGAATGACCTCTTCGTTGCCATGGAGACAGCAGGACCTTGGAGATCACAAGGTCATGGAAGGACCATTGAGAAAAGCTGCAGACATGGATTGCAGATCCCCTACTTCAGTGGCTGTGTGTGCTAGAGGTGATAAATCAGGAGGCAAAGGGCTATGGAAGCCCGTTGGAGCCTAGGCGACTCTTTCACAAGATGTAGACCAGACAGGGAGTTACAGGTTCAGTGTGTTCCCTACTGGGCTTCAGTCTTGATTTGCTCTATTCATTCTTTGCTGTGGCCCTATCCTTCTTTTTTTAAAAGTATGCAATTTTTTTTTGGTATAGAGTCTCACATTTAAGTGGTTTCATGCATCTCAAGAGCCTCTGCATTTGCAGTTTTAAACAGTGTCAGGTCCATTAAAAATATGGAGATTTTTTTAAAGTTTATCTGAATATTTTGCTTTAAGAGGTATTGTGAGCCTATGGGACAAGAGTTGGGAAACTATGGCAGAAGATGACCTGTTTGGATATTCTGTTGACAATGTGTGCACTTATGATGGTTTATCTCTATTGTTACATTGACAGTATCGTTAAAACATCAGAGTCAATATATATATATATATAGAGAGAGAGAGAGAGAGATTCCCTTCTCCTTCAACTTCCTGACATCCTGACCCCTTTCTGGAGGGCTGCAAACTCTGGGAGAAGGCGTCATTTTGGAGGAGGGACCTCCTCCCTGGAAGCAACATCAGAGGCCCACCAAAGATTACTGTGGATTACTAAACTGGAGAAATAACAACAATACTTAACCATTCATAAGTCCACACCTTGTCCACATGACACCAAACTATATCTACTCACATCATACTTAATTTTCAAATAAAGACAGTAATAATATCATAATTCCGCCTAACATAATGTAACTATCCGGCATACAACTGGAAATACACATTCTTCCCCCAACACAAGTCAAGGTCCCTTGAGGAATGCTTAGCCTCTAATATCAAACTATGTTGATTGAGGATTTACAGTTACCCATTGACTTTGATAACAGCATGATAACACTAAGAGTCTCTGAATAGACTCTCCTGCATTCCAGACATACTCTTCCTAACCTCCAGTGTGAAGGAACAGTTCAATTTTTCCCTGGTAGTCTGGATCATTCACCTCTGCTAACACTGTAACTCCTTTCTTTGACTGTTGACCAGAGGGCATCAGGAGCCCCAAGTGGCCAGGGGGAAGTCTTAGCTTCCAGTTAAATGATCTCTGTGCCTCTTGGCAAAAGCACTCCCCGTCTGGAACCAAGACTTCTAGGCCAGTGGAGCGTAATGTTGCAGGAACAGGAAGCAAAAATTTGCCAAATGAGTCACTTGGGGGTGATGGTAACTGATACCATTCCCATTTCTAGCCCTTGATTTCTGGGCCCATGGATCTGTGCTATAGGAGGTTCAGAGAATACACTGCCTGCTGGAGATCCCTGCTCCAGCCCTCCAGGCTAGTGCCACCTCACTGGTGCAGTTACTATTTCTTTAAAAGGTGATTCCAACTTTTTATCAAGGCAGCTGCTTCAGGGTGGTGGGGCCCATGGTGGGACTAGAGAATTGAATGATGATGAGCCCAATGCTTCACTTCCTTGGATGTGAAGTGAGTTCCTTGGAAGACTATAATGGATAAGGCATTCTGCAATATTCACTCCCCATCATGTTGGGACTTCCTGCTGGATGTGTAAGCTGACATTATCCCTTTCTCTTTTTTAATTTCTTCTTGTTAGATAACTTATCACAGACACAAGAAGACACTAACACAACTTTGTTCCATCATTTTTGCTTTTATGTTGAGTCATTGCACACTTTGCATTGGTTCAGATATTGGGATTATTCACTGAATTTCATAGCTGCCATGCAAATATTTTCTACACGTGGATATTTATGGCAGGCATACACAACATTAAGTCAAAGAGTAATAGAAACATTTTAAAACATTGCAATTGTGTTTACAATATCGATTAATTGATGCTCTGATTTCTCATGTTAGTTTATGGTAACAGGAATGATTCTTAGAGCAAAGGACCTTGCCACTTACTCTGCCACCTCTAAAGCCAGAAGTTTCCTTGCTAAAGCAAACTTACCCTCACCACTGTATAATGTCCTAGTCATGCACTTGTACTTACTGATCCTCACAAGTACAAATCACAGTGAAGAAAATTCTTACTTGAATGAGTTGAAAAAAAAGAAGGAAATATTTCTATATTAAACTGACAGATATAGTTTCATATTCATCTCTGAAATAAAATAAATAAAGGCTCATTCTACTTGTCTTGATCAATAACATGTGAACTTTTATATTTCATATTGAATGCCTACTTAAAATGATGCAGTGATTGTCAGCTGGAGGGCAGTTAAAAAGAGTGTTGGATGATGATATACTCCAAACATTAAAATTTTTATTTCTATATGCTCTAAATGCAAAGTGACCTGCAATGTGACCTCTTTGGTACGTCTTTATAATTCAGTATTTTAAATGTATAGCAATTTTGGTTGCTTTGAAATGTATGCTATTATACCAACAGTATTTTTATATGGTTCTGGTATCTGCCTATTTTTGTGAATATGTAATTATACTTTATTTGTAAGATTACCTTATGCTTGGAAGTCAAATTCATCACTGCTTTTTATAGGATATCATTTAAAAATTTAAAATGTGTTTCCTATGACATTTAAAATTTTGTGAGAAAAATAATATTAAAGGCAAGTATCATGTTTCTTCTGTTTTAATTATGAGAGTATGGGATGTTCCACTATTCCAATAAAACATTAAGAAAGAATAAAAATCTGCAAATGCATATGCTATATTTTCCTGTTTACAGTTGATATTGAATTATCCTAAGGTCTTTTATGGGAAGAGCATGAGACCTTGTGCTTTTGAGCTTAATTGATTTTTCACAAGCCTGTCAGGCTTTCTCTTAAGTATCCATACTTAATCAAGAATTAAATATTCCCAACTCTGTGCTCCTAAAACCAGAACAATATGTTAATACATTCTTTTGTTAATTTGTTTTTGTTGTCAAGAAATATTTTGAACTCACTCTGTAGTTCATATTAACTGCAAACTCTAACTGATGCTCCTATCTCTGCTTCTGAAGTGCTGTGGTTGTGTGAGTCACCAAGCCTAACTGGTTGTTTATTTTTAAAGCTTTGGCAATGTAGTTTTTTTTCTGTATTAATAAAATCATATACATATAGATTCAAAGATATAATTTATTCCAATTGTACATATTATTTTGAAATAATATTTAAGTGTTAATGGTGCAAGCCAAATTAATCAAATTAATAGTATTCATTTAATATAAAATGCAATTTCTGGAAATTTCTTAAATTTATGTCTTACTCTAACATGCTAGCTCATGTAATGTAGACCTAATTAGTATAGCTCAGTTTAATAACAAATACTACAATAATCTGTTGAACGTTGTGATGGTTAAATTTGATGACAACTTGACCTTTCAAGAAATCTTATGTAGGTCTCTGAGGATGTTTACAGGAAGGAAGCCTCTCAGTAGGGGGCAGGATGTAAGGAACCTCAAAGAAGCTAGAAGTAAGCATCCTTTCCTGTGAGGGCAGTGTAGGAAGGAAATTCCAGAGACTCAGGAAGCCATTAAGTCTGGGGAAGGGTTGTAAAACCCTATCCTAAGCCTATATAAAGGGGAAGAAATTCTCTTTGGCCCCGCCTGCCTGTTTCCTGTTCTGTGTGTGTGTGGTGTGTGTGGTGTTGGTGATGGCTTTCTGTCTCTGCTTGGACCTGTGAAAGTGGAGCAGCCTCTTTTGCATTCTGGAACTTCCACTGTATCTATAGCTACAAATAAATACTTTCCTCCCAAAAACTGTGCCTGGTTTGAAGATTCATCCCAGCAGCGTGTGGCTGACTGTGACAAAGGTCATTTGAAAATTGGTAGGAGGTTTTAATGTAAGATAGTATGAAATGAAATACTTTTTCTATTTGGGTTGTAGCCAAAATAAACAAAAATAGAAGATCATCATTCGCACAGTTCACAGATAATTTCTTTGGAAATTAATCTTTTTATAGCTGTAGGCAGTTCTCTTTTGTGAACCATGATGACCAGGCCACATAACTGCATGAATATATACAGGACTACTACTGCAATTACCCGTTCATTGATAGGTTAAAGCTTCCACCAGAAGCAGCTAATGGGAGGAAAGGTTTTCTTTCAGGCTTACATATTCCAGGGGAACACGATTGTAGCTGTGGAAACTGGCTCACTTCAGCATGCATCACAGCACACACAGAAAGAAACCTATATCCAGTGCTCAGCCTGTTTTCTACACACCCAGTAGGGCTGGACTGAAGATCTGTCATCAATTACATACCTCCCCAGCAGGGCTCTGCCTTCAACAGACTAAGTAGTAAACTGAATCAATAATATCTGAGGCTATGGGGAGGGTGGGGCAAACATTCCTATTCAAATTACCACAAGCTGCCCAGGGCTCTCATAGACCCAAGACCATCTCACAATGCAAAATGCACACAGTGCAACTTCTAAGATCTCCATCGTTTATACCAAGTTTAAAATCATTCAAAAGTTCAAAGTCTCATCTGAGATTGTGAGCCCTGTAAAATAAGAACACAAGTTACATACATCCAACACAAAATGGAACAGACTAAACATTGCAAAATGGCATAATAAGAAGAGACTGGAAGTGGAAAAAAACAATAACCAGTAGGTAAACACCAAATATCTCCAGTTCCAACTGTTTGCAACATCTATTACCAGAGATGTGGCATATATTGCAGTTTACAACATCTATAACCAGAGATGGAATCTCTGGGATTTCAATTCTGCCCACCCAACTGGGCTGAGCAGCCTGATGAAAATTCCATCCTGAACCAGCAGTTCTGGCAGCCTTTCCACAGTGCTGGTAGATTCAAAGCATTCTTGGTCTAGACAGCAAACCTTACCTCATCTTCCTAGCTCTATGCAATGGCCTTACTTAGCCTCCACACAGAGATTTCTATCCTGCTTCACATTGCTACATCTTGTGGTTCCTGGAATTGGTTCGTCTTCACACGATGGCTTTAGAGGGCCTACACTCAGGAATTGCAAGCATGATTCATATTGCCACTTCTCCTTAGCAGCTCTTGGAACTGTGAGCACTTCAAAACCTGCTTCCCTGCATTTTTAGGATGTGAAAATATCTCATCCAGGTGGGCAGCATAGCCAGATTTTAAACTGCAGGGTGAAATAACTTGACCTTGAGAAGCAGACTATTCCTTTAGAGTTCTTTCAAGCCTCTTTCTGGCTCAAGAATTTGCGTTCCCACTCACTTGAGTCTTCCATGGATGAGTTTCGTCTTCAGGCATCTTTTCCATTATCCCAATGCAAAATAGCTTTCCCACTGTCAATGGTTTTTATTGTCTTAATCATTGTAGCTTAAGTAACATAAAACCAGTCTCTATGTTTATAACTTCAATTTTCTATTTTTTTTCTTGTGATAAGCTGTGCATCTTTCATGTCTCTCTGTTTTACAGCTTCTGTGAAAGACAGGAGACCATTACTTTTAAATTCAAATTGCTCTAAATTTCAGGGCATGGGCCAAACAACACAGCCAGTCTTTTGAACAGCTATCTAGTTCTAACAATGTTTTCTCCTTCCCATTTCAAAGACCAGATAAAACTTTTCCTCTCATCAGCAGCTTTTGATTGAGTTCTTCATGACAGCAATATGAAGGTAAATATAACAGTAAATTGGTATCAATAAGTGGGGTCATTACTGATGATGGACCTTGTTAGTTTTTAGCCCTACCTGGCTTGTGTTAGTTGGCACACTTTGCTGCTGCTTTTGTCTACTTGATGTTTTCTAGCAGGTAATGTCCTGGTATTTCTCACGCCATGCTTTCCTCTGCCATCATAGAGCTTCCCTTTCTATAAACTAAAATAAGCTCTTTCCCCCCAAAAAACAGCTTTTAGTAGGATGCTTTGTGCCAGCAACATGAAGGTAACAACAAATAAATGCTATTAGGTACATTGTTATAAATATGTTTATACTCACAAATGCAATACATAAGAGGAATGTGGGAATTTTAAAGACTGTAATCCCCAGAGAAAATACCTGAACAAAGACAAACTTTGTACACACTGAATCCATATATTCTTGGGCATATATATATATATATATATATATATATATATATATATATATATATATATATATATATATATATTTGGTCCTATCACATAAAGATGAATATGTTACTTCAGTTTTCTTGCAATGACATTAACATGCAAAGGATATGATGACAATAGAATGAAAATTATCAGAATATTTAGGAAAGAAAATAACAGTATTTTAAGCAAGCCAGTGATGGAAAGATTTTATTCACAGATGTATTAATTACTATTTTCATCCTACTAGTGTGTTTAGTCCACTTACCATTTTTTACATAAATTAAATTATGTATTTGTGTATTCTTTTGTAAAAAGGAGGCAATTTCTCTTACAAAGCGTATTCAAAGCTAGTTAATTTTCACAATGGTGATATACAACTATACTACTAACTTGTGAAACTTGTTCTACTGTCAGTTGCATTTTTAATTGGCCAATTATCACCTAAATGCATCAAGATTTTGCTGTGAATTCAAAAATGTCATGTCTTCATGTGAAGGACTCCTCGACACAAACAATTGTGCAATATAGTTCTTCATCTCAATGCCAAGAATTTATAGTGTTATTTAAAACTAGCCTTTGTAAGCAATGTTTCTGTTTCATTGAGAATTTTGCTTCATTGTTTGTGTATGATATGACCTAAGAGAGAACAAGGAAGTCTTAATCATCTAATCACACATGTGAGACAATTGAAACATAGCTCAAATAGCACCAGATGAGGGTTTATATCTAATATTCATATAAAAACAAATATGTGAGGCTAATTTCAGTGTCAGGGAATAAGTGCTCATGTTGTGACTATTAATTAAATATAGCAAATTCTCTTCTTTTTTAATTATTGGATAGAGTGCTCAGAACAAATTTTCAGTGAGAAGTAGAGGGAAGGAAATTAAAAGAAAGAAAGAAAGTGAAGGGGATATCAGGGAAGGGAAAGAAAAGAAGTGAAGAGTAAGATGGGAGAAGTGAGAAAAGTAAGAGAAAAATACTTTGAAAAATTCTTCCTTAGATCCTGAATGGTCAGGATACTCCCCAATTAAAGAAAAAAGATAAAACATTTGATAGTAGCATTTCCTCCATGGCAAAATTGCAAAAGTAAAATTAAGGAAGATGTTTTAAACTCAGGAATCTCACAGAACAAGAATTACAGAAGTTGAAGATCAAAGTTAGCAAAAAATTAGTACTCAAAACATGTTTAAATTGGTGCCCAAAGTCAGCTATTTAAATGCAGATAGAGCTAGCAGCAGGACTCCTTAGGTTAAATAAAACCATCTTTGTGGTCATAGGATGATAATGTCTAGTGAACAACTGTTAGCCTACAAAATGTTCAAACAAAGATAGAAGAATTTTCTGGGCATATAAATATTATAAGTTTTTAAGAAAAATATAAACTATAGAAAAAATTAGGCATATAACTAGTCAATACATATGTAAATATAAATGTATGAAATCAAAAGAGATCACAAAATTAAATAACATTAAAGATAAAAATTAAATTAAGCCCTCTTATGCAGATAATTAATAGATTGAAATATATACAAAAATAAAAGTCTTGGATTAAAAATTATAGAGACAGAAATTTGGAAATAAGAGAACTATATCCAAAGTGTAGGAGGCATATAAGGAGTAGAGGATAGACTTCAATCTGTATAAGGAATGTTGAATACACTAATAGGATTGCATCTTTCTAATTAGGAGAGGAATAGCTATTGTATCTTCATACTAAAGCAACTGGCTTTAGCTGCTAATATTGCATATTGACGCATATTTTAGAATAATTTCTACACACACTTTTTAACACAAATATTTCAATAATCTTCAGAAAATATCCAAATTAAATCTTTTATATCTCACTCTATCTCCTTCCCTCACTCTCATTCATACAAAGAAGCATTAATGCAATTAAATAAACACTCAAATAATTGATGTGTGAGTGAGAAACAGTTCATTGTTGTATGTATGTCCTTCATCCCATCAGTTTAATGAGTTGACTGGTCTGATTCCTTTTCAAATCTTGTAGCATTTCTCAGACATGCAATTGACCAAATGTGGAATAGAACCAGAAAACCTGATATTTAAAGTTAGACGTAGGTACAAATATCACACCCAAGCCTACATTACTGAAGCCTACAAAACAATTCTAACAAACTATCAATTCCATTGAGTTTTGTTACATTTATTAATTAGAGCATGCATTACCTGTTTAGACCTTTACAGTGTGAGAAGAGAGGGAGAGAGAAAGGAAGGAAGGGAGAACTCTAGAAAGGAAGAGAGAGAGAGAGAAAGACACATACAGAGAGATTATAATAAATAAAACTAAAGGTGCGGTCATGACTTTCTTTAATTCCAGCACTCAGGAGGCAGAGTTTGGTGTACTGCTGTGAGTTCAAGGCCACCCTGACCAATTTGAGACTATACAATGATTTCCGGGTCAGCCTTCGCTAGATGGAGACCCTACCTTGAAAACCCAAACAAAACAAACAAAAGTAAACCAGGAGCCATTTACTAAGAACAAAGAATAAAGATAGATTATCCTGTTGAGAACAACTTATTTGTATCACCTATTTGGACTCCTATATGTGTGATAGTTTAAAATGCACATAGCACATTAACTTGGATGGCTAAATTTACCACACTTGGAATTCTGCTTTAGCGTCTGAATATTGTTACTTTGCAGAGCAGAAGATGTTGCCAAGAGACAAAGTAGATCATCAAAAATATGACAGAGTGCATTATATTGTTGAAAATAAAAGAACATTACACACCAAACTGCTTATTACTGTGAGAACTTCCTGCTTTTCTGAATCAAATTAGGAATAGAGCTGGAGACAAAACTAATATGAAAGAAACCTCTTGGTTTCCATAAAATAACTAATAATGTAAGCCCAGTAGTAATAATTCATAGAAAAACTTAGTAAAATGTATAAAAGATAAACTATTGATCAACAAAAATCCAATAAAGCCTTAAAATGCCAACCTCTGAAGACGCAAAGAGAAATGATAAAAGCCGAGATCCCTCAGCTGTCAGCCTTACGACTTAGGATGTCAAGATACCAGACAGGCTGCTATTTTTATATATGACATTAACTCCAAACTTCAGTCTTCTTTTAAATTTGAGGACTACATTTATGTGACCTGACCTAAAATTGAAACCTTCACTTCTATTTTAATTAACTGGAGAATATCTATAAAAATGATTATAGTCTTAATAATTATAACAGCAACACCATTAGGACAAATTTTACACTTGAAAAGAGAAAACAAATAAAAAATAATAGAAGCATCATTATAGTTTTTGAGAGCATTACACTATATTTGTTTTTTTTTTTCCAGTGTTCATTATCAAATAAAAGTCCTCCTTCATTCTAAGCAATCACAATGTTTAACCTTCTAATTTGGACCTTTCTGAGTTTATTTTAAATATTTTGTTCTCTATGTCAGCCAGACAACATGTCTATTGTTTATTTTCCTCGCCCAGGTCACTGTGATGATTTAACAGAGGGCGATGATGGTTCCACAGTTTTTATGTCAAATATGATGATAGTTTCTCCAAAAGAATACAATAAATTATGGTTTTGAAATACAAAGCTACGTCTAAATTAATAGGCTACTAACATTATTGTTTTTTTTTTCTATTTAGATCATTTCATAGAACAGAAAACCTATGAAATGATCTAAATAGGAAAAAATGTAAAATCATTAGATATTGGATAAATAGGCTAATATCATTGACAATTATACAAATGTATTTTAGACTCCTTTACTGTTTGGAATTTAATGCTTAAATTAAATGTACATATATCTATACTGTACCCAGAGCTGAGGGAACATTCACAATTTGAGGGCTCAAATTTCCAGTTATAGTTAATTTGAAAAAAAAATATATTCTACAAAAACATAGGCTACAAATAATTTGGTAATGTTTTACATAAAGTGTTATATATGACCTGGATAGCTTGATTACTCTTAAGAGTCATGGTTTACACATTCATTGTTACCATGAGTAACAGAACCATGGAGCTCAGTATGCCCATACTCAGGCAAATACATGGTTCTTGTGCTTATCCAAAGCGACAAATGTTTTTGTAACAGATACTGATGATGCACTGTCCCCAGTGAATGCATTCCACCAGCGAGGTCAACTGCACACATGTTGCACACACTGGAGAATACAGTCAGCACCAGGCTTATCTACAATTTTCATTTCAGTATTCTCTAGTTACCAAGGAGCTTGAGATGGACAAATGTAA